>SDVV010008277.1:0-17292 GCA_016164225.1 Gammarus roeselii | reverse complement strand
TGTTAGATATGTTTTATTCTTAAATTATCACTTTCCTTTGTTCCTGGGCTCAACCTTTTTAGGCTCTTACGTGCAGCTTCCAGCTGCTGATTGGCTGCGCCTCCAGGCGTTGGTTGGCGCCACACAGTTTTATTGGCTGCACCCCAGGCGTTGGTTAGCGCCACACAGTTTTGGCACTGCCACTACTGAGGGAGTCCCGCCATCAGAGGGAATACTGCATCTGTGGCACATTTCAGTGGAGGTTAATACAATGACTTAAATATGTATGATACCTTAATGTTACATTTGTACAGTTTATAATTAAGCAGGGGATTTAATACTAAAGGCTGTATATCTATACATACATAATTTAACGTGGGGGAGAGCAATGCAGGACTTGGCTTGCAAACCCTTACAGTTCAATGCTTTGAACTTGACTGAATGTGGGCAGTGTGGCCTGCATCGACCTTAGTTAAAGGTGTGCAGTGGCCTTCTGCTGCATTATTGTGCTCTGCGCAGCAGCTGCGGTGTGCGTGCATGCGATAAGCTCAAGTTTTAACACTCATCAATGTTATCATCATCAGTTCCCTTTATGTGACACTTAGAATGCATGGGCACGTGTGTGCTTGTTTTGACCTTATTTTCAGGGACCGTTATTATTACTGATCGCATGGGTTATCTCACTAGCCGCGTGGGCTGTTTCACTGACTGCGTGGGCTGTTTCACTGGTCGCGTGTGCTGTTTATAATTTACTGATTTCATTTAACATTTGTATTCACGTCACTTCGTGTCAGATGATACACCACAAATGGAATTACACATCAATGAAGCGATGTCGAACCAGTGCCTTGTTATGGTAACAAATTTTAATTAAATAATAAATTATAGAACTAAGTTCAAATCTCGCATCCTGTTTCTCGAGTGGCCGTGTCCAGGCATCCGAGGAATGCGGCCTGCGTGACGGTGGTTGGTGTGTCTGCTGAGTCACGTGCTGTCACGTTTATGTTTGTCATATAGTCATTTTAGAATCATTGGATGTCGAGAGTTTGAATGTTGCTAACAAACTATATTGTTATTACTTTGCTTGTTCCCTCCGGTCCGTTATTGGATTAAATTTAATTTGGGGTTACCAATATAAACTGCTATTTGATGCCGACTAGAGTTAAACAACGCTTGATCGGGAGAGATGATGATGAGGATTGAAAGATTAGCTTTTTACTCTACAACAAACAATGCAAAGTATTGTTCGTCCATAGAAATGATAATCAAAAGAGGAAAACAAGGGGTGAAGAGTACGGGAATTACTTAAACATTAATCATCAATAATCTCGACCTAATTAAGGCGGCTGGAAGATTACAGCCTTGCAACAATACCTAACATTAGGACAATGTCAATTTATAAAAAGGTCTCCTGTTTGACTGGAGAGTACATTCTTCGTCATGATGGTTGCCAAGGCTCGACAGGAGAGAGGGTGGACGAGGCTTTACACCGCGAATGAGCCTTGTGGAATGGCGTTAGGCGCGAGAGTGAAGGGGCAGACCGGGCCAGAGCGATCCTGCCAATTAGAGTGCACCACAGATGGCAACACTAAAGGTGCCAGTTATGTTGTTTTACGTTATTGACAATTACAGTTTGTTCCCTTACGCCTACACCAGGCTGGTACTAATTTGTGCCTACTTGTCAGTGTTAAACGAACTGTGTAGTTTTCACCTAAGGTTTATTCGCACCCTACCAACGGCCGAGCCCCCGTGCTATTATTATTAATTTTACCGACCTATAAAGGTATTTCGGCCAGCACCGCCATAAAGTATAATAACGCCTACACACGAACAGCCTAACAAGGAACTAACAGCTGCTAGCCTGTGTCTGCAGCCTTCCTCTTACAAACACAACTGTCACCTCCGGTGCTAAAGTGTCCATTATAGGGGCGCGTACTGACGCTACAACTGCTAATATAGATCCGTGTCTAATCCGGAATTGTTACAATATCCTGTATGTAGCTTGAGTGGCCTAACCACGCCACATGTTCAATGTCAAATGCCCGTAAGAGCACGGTCTCTTTCGCGTCCTCAAAACAAGCCCAGCCATCTGGCTTTCCAATACGCCCCGCGGTGTTTTGACCTGTTCCACAGTATATAAGCTCTGCATGTTGCTGAGCCATTAGATTATACTAAGAGGCTGTAGCAGAAGACTATAACTCGAAATCTCCGTGCACCAACACTAGAACTCCCTCAGCGTCTCTCTACAATCTTGTCCACCTCATCTGACTCCACATAACGTGTTAAAATTGTATTAGCTCGTGAAAAGAACCCCCCATACTCGACTTTTTATTGTCCCAATAGCCTGGTTGAATAAACGAATACGCAGCTCGACCCTTATTTCCTCCAACACCATTTCCTCCAGCGAGAATAGAGAGACAAGAATCAACACTGGCGCTGCAGAAACAAGATTTGGAAGTCAGATTGGGTGTAATATCCCGAATAAAAACGCCTCTATAAGGTGAAGACGACAAGAAGCAACCGGCTGAGAGGAGAACACCGCATACGACTACAAACCGGCTGAGAGGAGAGCATCACATCCGACTACAAGGAGCAGAAGGAGCAGCAACGGACAACCCGTCGAACTCCAGAAACCTTGAATATATGTGGATAAACACGTTATAACTACCATTTCTAGGAAAGTGTGAAATACATACAGTGAAGTGAAGTAACTTTATATCAAAGTCAGTAACTCTTTAACAAAAATGGCGATTAATCAACTCACAGTCCTACAGGATTTACCGAAATTCGCCGGTAATCCTAAAGTAGGCGGAGCGCACTTCAAACCGGACATTGACGCGCGTACATTCATGAGAACCGTCGAAAACCATTTCTTACAAAATAATATCACAGCTGACGATAAAAAGCTGCAAGTTTTGTTTTCATTGATCGATAACAAAAAAAGGTGACGCGATTAAATTACTCACCTGTTACGCTGGCAGACATGTCACATTTAATGAAGTTAAATCCGAGCTCCTCAGTATGTACCCGTCTTTCAAGGTTACTGAATTCCGACACGCCGCACGAGCATTGCTAGGAACGACACTAACGCCAGACAATATGTTCTGCGGTATGACCTCTCTAGAAAATGCGTCGCGTGCCGTGGCAGAGGCCTACCTTAAAAATGAAGCTCTTACCATGGGAGACTTCAGCGAGGGAACCTTATTGGCTAATACTATCCCAGTTCCGCCTCCGTCAACTACTAGCGCTTCTACTCCCACTTCCACTTCGATACCAACTGCCTCGTCGATCTCATTGCTTAACGTCGTACAGAATTTTGTGATGCACCTCTTTGTAGCCTCTCAAACGGCGAACAAAGTGTATGATAAACTGTCAAACTTCGGCCCCAGAAACTCTTCTACGAGATTCATGTCCGAAACTGTAAATTGCTCACGGCGATTTAAAAGCAAAGCAACTCGGACGAAGTCATTTGGCAGGCCCGGCATCCAACACCCCCGGTCAACTTAGCGCGCCCGCCCCCCTCCTCGTCGGAACATAGGACGGCACCTCGCGCAGTTAATAACAATAATAACAATAGGTCGCCGATAACGTGTTACAACTGGGGGAAAACCGGTCATGTTAGAAGAGAATGCCAGTATGCGCATTCTGCAAAAAATACGGGCACACTGCTAAGCAATGTAAGACCCGGCTAGCTCAAGCAATCGGAAAATATTGTGACAAATGTAAGATTAGAGACTCGCATAACACCATCGAATGCACACGCGATTCTCTCGTGCAGCCACAAAACGTCCCACAGACTCACGTACGCATAGCACAGGCCGATGAGCCCACGACAGACCAACACGAAGTACCTGCAAGACCGGATATCGACGGCTGGGACTCAAATATCTATGAGGGGAATGCCGAGCCTAACCAGTACTGACTAGGGACTCCACACCCTAGGGAACGGAATGGCAATAGCATGAATGTCAGGCGTTTAAACGTCGAAATTAATGGACAAGAACTGAAAGCATACATCGATACAGGAGCTACTACGACGCTCGTAGCTGACTCCGCGCTCAGAACTGAGGTTTACGACTTGGAACCCTATAGTGGCCAAGTATTAGATGCAAATGGAAGTCAAGTTCTTATACTAGGACAAGCAACAGCTCAGGTGGAGACACCTGCGGGATATTTTAACACCCGTGTACTAATATTCAAGAAGAATAACCGTATAAAACATGACCTGCTGATTGGCATGAATATTCTAAGGCATGCGGTCATAGACTTCCATAGTAAGAGACTACGTTTTTCTCTTGACGCTAACACAACTAGCGAGTCGCCCACAAGCCCTGTCCTCAGATTCACTTTAAAAAACTGTGAAATCAGAGGTGGCTCTCCCGCGAGAGTCGCTCATGCCGCAAAGGAGAGTGAAAGTTCACCCGACTGCAGTAAGGTCAAGACCACAGCAGTGGACGGTGCAGCGGCTGACGAACCGGTTCTGATCAAACCGGGTTTGCCAGAGCAAGCGACCGCCAGCTGTATGAGTCTGGACCAGGACAAGACAAGTTTCACCGTATATATACGTACGGACGTGACGATACCAAGGAACATGGTGCTGTTAGCTACGGTTAAAGTTAATAAACAATTACGGAACGGACGAGAGATAGTACTTAATCACACTCAACTTAACCCTGCTGTATATATAGGTGGTGCACTGACTCGAGTAGAGAACAGAAATATTAAGGTCCAGTTCGCAAATATGAGCGAAAACCCAGTGATTTTGAAAAAGGGAACAAAACTGTGTAGTGCGGAGTATTTAACACCCGAAACTAGACTTATGGCACAGCCAGCTGAGCCTGACTTGCCCGCGGATGATTCCTATAGAACGCTGACGCAAGAGGACATTAGTTGCGGTGACCCCAACGAGACGACAGCCCTGCTGGAAATATTGAACTGTCACAGAAACGCCTGTTGGCTCCCCAGTGAACCGTTAGGAAAATACACGAGACCAGTTGAAACTACATCTAAAAAAAATATCATGGTGAGCAAAGCACCGTACCGAATACCATACGCGTTTCAAGGTAAACTAGACCAAGTAATTAAAACTATGCTAGATGAGGGAACTATCTCGTGTTCAATGTCTTTCTATAACAGCCCAGTAATCATAGTCAAACGTGGTGACAGTGACATAAGGATTTGCCTAGATTTCCGGGATTTAAACAAGGTTCTACAGCCAATTTCGTATCCATTACCTCGTATTTCTGACGTACTCAACTCCTTGGGTCAATCTAATAACATTAGTAGGCTAGATCTCGCTAGCGTGTATCACCAGTGTGAGATTCACCCAGATGATCGCGAAAAACCGGCTTTCACTGCAGGAAGCAGCATATACGAATGGAACCGAGTCCAATTTGGTCTCCAGAGTGCACCCGGATTTTTTGCCCACGTAATTAACGAAGTACTCTACGATACTCTAGGTCAGCAATGTCTAGCGTACATGGACGATATTATCCTATTCAGTAAAACCGCTAAGCAACATTTGGAAACGATCGAGAGTGTCTTACAAAAACTGAGCGAAGCCGGAATCAAACTAAAAATACAAAAATGTCACTTATTTGCCAACGAGGTGAAATTCCTCGGATATCAAATGACTAAAGAGGGCATGACAATGACCAATGAGCGAGTAGCTGCAATTAACATGATGCCCATGCCGACAAATAAAAAACAAACCCAATCTTTTCTGGGGGTTGTAAATTATTTCCGCCTGTTCGTCCCCAAATTCGCAGAAATCGCGGAACCACTCTACGAATTACTACGAAAAAACGCAACGTTCCTATGGACTCCGGCGCAGACGACTGTGGTCGAAACGCTTAAAAAGAAGTTGTCCCAGGCTCCAATAGTGAAGTTTACAAATTACCACTTACCGTTTCATCTTTACACGGACGCCTCGAATTCCGGTATAGGCGCCGTACTAATGCAAAAGCACGAAGGTCGATTACACCCCGTAGCGTACGTATCTAAAACCTTAAATAGCGCGCAGAAAAACTATTCGACGACGAAGAAAGAGGCCTTAGCCCTCGTATATGCACTCGAACAGTTCAGGCACATAATTTTGCTATTTCCTATACACATGTACACTGACCATAAACCGTTGTTAGGTGCTCTAAGGAAGCCCACTAAAGATGACTGTTTACAAAGGTGGGCCCGTTTCATCCAAGAATACGAAATTATCCTCCATTATGTGGAAGGCAAGAATAATATCTTCGCGGACGCCTTATCAAGACTACCAGTTGACACAAGCAGCACTAACCACTTAACTACAAAGCTCCACGAGGACCTCCTTGTGCGAAACGAGATCTTCAATGCCGCTCTACAAGACTACATCCCTGAGAAGGTTCCATGGACCGAAAAGGAACTACGAAACGCGCAACGGAAGGACTCCTAGTGCCGTCAGCTATTTGGACAGCTAAGAAACGACTGTAACCATTCTAGTAACCCAGACACTGAAAAGCCTATTTCCAATGATATACTGTTAAACAGTAAGATAATCAACGGCGTACTATACATAGTACGGAAAATAAAGAGAGAAACCTTGAGTGATGAATTCCTCGTACCATATCTTCCCAACAGTTTTCTGCCACAAGCATTCAAAATAATACATACCGACACAACTGCGGGTCACAAAGGGCCCGAACGAACCCTCAAAATGTTTGTTAGAAACTTCTATGACTCTCAAGAACGACACCTGGTAACCCATCTATGTGATGAGTGTGAGTTGTGCCTTCAATCAAAGTAAGTACCCAAACCAGTTCCCATAGAAAAATACCCTGTACCCATCAGACCCTTTCACACCATATCGTCGGACTTCCTTGGTCCTCTGAGAATAACATAAGACGGAAACCAGTACATATTGACGATCCGAGATTACACGACTAGGTACACGATTCTTTTTCCTTTAAAACACAAGGATACTGATTCAATAATAGAAGCCCTAAGACAGGTTAATTCCAATTATGGCGTAAGCAGTGTCCTGATTTCAGATAACGCCCCAGAGTATACCTTCGAGAAACTGAGTAACTTTTTGAAATATTACAACACCAAAAAGGTGGAAATAGCTCCATACCACGCCGCTTCACAAGGACTCTCCGAACGCATAAATCGTGAAGTAAACAAACTATTAAGAATTTACACCAATCAACTAGCAGTCAACGACTGGGATAAATTATTACCAGTAATACAGTTAACAATTAATAATACCTTTAATAGAAGTATAAGAAAGGCTCCATTCTACGCTCTGTTCGGCTATGATTCTGCAACTGCGACCCTCACGCCTCCCAAACTACAGTATAGCAAAGAGGAGCTACATCAGCATATGAAACGCTTGCAAAAAGTACGAACTCACTGTAGAGACACTCTACTTACCGCCCAGACCTTCAACACATCATACACCAATGCGGGAAGAAAGGAGAAACTCATCTCAGTAGGAGATCGGGTGTACGCTACCCTCCGACAGATCTCTAAGCAAAAGCTAGACTTGCCTGTTCGCGGACCCTTTCTAGTGAACAAAAGCAAAGGGAAAGCGTGGGAACTCCAAGAAATTTTCACGAAGAAATCGTACATAGTTCATCCCGACTATATAATCACACGGCAACAGCCATGCTCCTCGCCACCTCCCCTGATCTCTACGCAGACCGCTACACCAACAGTTAGCTGACCGCCATACAAACCGGTTCCAGCACGAGTCCAGCCAGCGAGAGCCTGCAAACGGACCTAGTCACCTTCCCAGAAAAAAAGGAAGGACAAGGTCAACGCAGCCACTCACCGAACCCCGCTGCAAGGCATCGCGTCTGCACTGCACCACACCTTTTTCCTGCACTGCACCCCTGCAGCCAGCCACGCCTTATCTTTGTATAGTTTAAGTAACTCTTCATATCGTTTTGTTCGAAATAATTAATTTAGCGTGTACCATTTAGGAAAGTAAGTAGGAAATGCCATTCGATGTTACTTAAAATAACCACTGCTGTACCAAATCTCTTGAATAATGATATTTAATTACGTAAGGTATTAACCCCCTAATATATATGTTACAGATTCCTACGTATAATGGGACTACTGACCCTTCTAATGAAAGCTGTGGCTTTTGTCGCACTGACTCAAGCAGGCCCTGTATTCCGGGAGAACAACATTCTTAGAGCAGCAACAGCAATTACAGAGACACAGTCGTCTGTCACTGTCAATCTTTAGCCCGGATATGCCGACATTCCAGGTGCGTTTCTTTTATCCCGAGCAAACCTCGGCTCTATCAATATCACTTGCACTAAATACTCGTCTGATTTGGAAACTGCCACTCAAATAGCCAAGGTGTTAGCAAACACTAAATTAGTTGGAGGAACCCGAAAACAACTAAGCCGATACGGATAAACGTTCCTAAAATTAGAGACTGAATATCTGAGTACCCTACATTATATATTTGATTTGTTGCTTTGTGACGGCCAAGGAAGTGAACTTTGGACAAAATTCTATGCCTTCCGCGACCAAGCTACAATAGTCTGGACCATGCTGAAAAAGGCAGGAGTAACTCAACGTACGGATAATACTAGTCTCAGTACGCAATCGGACGCCTCCATAAGTGGACTAAATATTACGTCTCCGATTAATGCCCCCTTCTTAATAAACTACTTGTCCGAGGTAAGACCCTTACGGCCAGAAAGACAGAGATAGCCCCGGAATCCACTCGTGTTTGGATTAGGTTTAGGATTCCTGGGAAGTTACATAGTTTCTAAGATTTTCGATACCAGTAATCATGGCGACGTAGACGCCCTAAACAGAAATATCCAACAAAACAATAAACTCATTAAATTAACTAACGAAAGACTAGACATGTTGTCCCAAAACGTGACTGATTCCTTTGAGGCAGTGAAGAAGGTACTTACGAATTCACCGAGACACAGGAAATAGCTGACATTCATCAAGCTATTCAGTGGAATTTAGACCAGCTATTAGCAAGCCTAATGGACATTCGGACTACTTTTAGATTAAGCGAGCTTACAGTATCTTTGCTCAAAGAAAGTATGTTAAACCCGGAATTGATTGACTTAAAATCCCAGGATAACATCATTGCAGAAGGTCGCAAGTCTTTCCCAACGTTAGACTTCCCGTTTGAAATATCCCGACATCAACTCCAATACATAGTGCAAATATTGACATATACTACGCCATACGACGTATTCACACTAATAGCACACCCCCTCAAACTAGATTCATCGTCGCTGGTCATCCCTGAATTACGGAGCATAATACTCAGAAGCAACCATACATATATAATTACGGATAAAATTAACATGTACTCCATCCTAACGACTAAGCATCTGCTCAGTAAGGTAGAACCTATCTACTCCGATCGGAAATCTACGTGCGAATGGGAGGCTTTTAAACAGAACACAACTGCAATGTTGCAATTATGCAACTACCACAAAAGCGGATTTACGGATACTTTTATGGTAGAGACAGACCAGCATAGACTAATCTACTTTTCAGAATCTACTAGAGTAACTCTGGACTGCCCGTCCTACCAGACGAAAGATACCCTCGTTGGGTTGCATAAACTTCCTTTAGCTTGTGACGTGCAGACTGATGACTTGTTCTGGCCCGCTAAACAGATGGTAACTATTGAAATCCTCGAGCCCAACAAGTCGTGTACCTTTATTGTCGACTCTACTTATCTTTCAATCCTCAACGTGCACAAATCCAGTGTCGTACACTCCAGTCTCCAGGAACTAATTAAACAGGTAAGCGTAGATGACCCATTCACCATCGACTTCGATTATCATTGTTTGCAGCTAGAACAGATTGCAACATACTCCATTTATGCCCAGACTGTCCTAACTGTAGTCGTGGTCATTAATTCCCTCTTCATAGCTTTTCTGTTCCTTAAATTGATATATCGCAGAAAACACCAAAATACTGGGTCCCGTGAGTCTACTTTGCACACGCTGCAAGAAAGGTTTCATGGAGCTAGAGATAGCCTACGGACTAAAAAGATTTAATTCCCAAATAGGGAAGGAATACGAAGGTTACGAGGAAGCTTAAGAGCCAAAGGTGACCATATTCGATATGAGGCGCACCAACTTAAACGTAGATTTCACAGCTCCCCGATAGACTTTCATAAGCCGTATAATGTTGATGCAGGTACCAACACGGATAGACAGGTGTACCCTCCAGCGGCCCCTGTTCCCGAACTACATCCCGCCTTGTCCCGATACCATTAAGAAACTAAATTGGAGTTTGTGTACTCCTCCCCCCCGGCATTTGTTAAATGGCTAAAAGTAAATTCCCTTTCAACTGAGACATCAACTCAGTATTTTAACAAGGAACGCACTGGGCTGTAGTCAAATTCACCATATGTTCATGACTAACTGTTTAGTATTTGGTGATTAATTATGGTGTACTCTCCTTGCCCTTCGCGTACGGGCGAACTCCTTCCCGAGCTTCGCTGTATCGAACTTCGACCACAAGTGAAGTGAATGACCCAGCGACCTGCCAACGTAGTGGGCCCAGAAAACTACGGTCACCCGTTTTCTACCCACCGCTATCAAAGAAACCCCGGCATCCATCCTCGACGGGAACGACTACACTACCTGGCCTGGCGAAACAACCAAGAAGCGTGTCTTCGGCCCTTATTTTTCTGTCGCTTGCATACTTTAGACTCCTAGGCAGGAACTTTTTATTCATAGACTTAAATAATATTTCGTAATAATAATTAGGGATAGAGGGTGTAGTGTTAAACGAACTGTGTAGTTTTCACCTAAGGTTTATTCGCACCCTACCAACGACCAAGCCCCCGTGCTATTATTATTATTTTTGCCGACCTATAAAGGTATTTCGGCCAGCACCGCTATAAAGTATAATAACGCCTAGACACGAACAGCCTAACAAGGAACTAAAAGCTGCTAGCCTGTGTCTGCAGCCTTCCTCTTACAAACACAACTGTCACCTCCGGTGCTAAAGTGTCCACTATAGTGGCGCGTACTAACGCTAAAACTGCTAATATAGATCCGTGCCTAATCCGGAATTGTTACTATACCCTGTATGTAGCTTGCGTGGCCTAACCACGCCACATGTTCAATGTCAAATGCCCGCAAGAGAACGGTCTCTTTCGCGTCCTCAAAACAAGCCCAGCCATCTGGCTTTCCAATACGCCCCGCGGTGTTTTGACCTGTTCCACAGTATATAGGCTCTGCATGTTGCTGAGCCATTAGATTATACTTAGAGGCTGTAGCAGAAGAATGTACCTCGAAATCTCCATGCACCAACACTAGAACTCCCTCAGCGTCTCTCTACAATCTTGTCCACCTCATCTGACTCCACATAACGTGTTAAAATTGTATTAGCTCGTGAAAAAAAAACATACTTGACTCTTTGTTGTCCCAATAGCCTGGTTGAATAAACGAATACGCAGCTCGACCCTTATTTACTCCAACACCATTTCCTCCAACACCATTTCCTCCAGCGAGAATAGAGAGACAAGAATCAACAGTCAGTAACGAAAGTTTTGTTGAATGGTGTGATACAATGCTTAATTACGACTTTCCTCTAATCCAGGACTTAGCATTTTCAGATCCTTGGTCGCATCCAGGATGCTTATTGGCTTAGCCTCCACTCCTTGTTGCCGCCCTAGGCGCTGATTGGGCGCCCAAAACCTTGCCAAACCCGGGAACTTTAAATTGGGGTTCCGCGCTGCTTGGACAAGCTGGCGTGCGGAGGGATCCCCGCCGTCATAGAGAAACTGCAGTTGGCGTGCGGAGGGATTCCCGCCGCCGGAGGAAAACTGCATCTACGACACATTTCCAATGGGAGTTAATACAATGGTATGACATATAATACATTCATCTTAACAGTGATACATTATTTACAGGGTGTGAATTTCATGTTAAGTGTTGTGAGGGAGAGCAATGCGGAACTTGACTTCGCGAGCCCTTACAGTACTATAATTGACCTACTAGGTCGTGTTGCGTTGCTGTTGTAGCTGACTTTGTCCGCATAGCCGTGGACCTTGTGCTAGTCTCGACGATGCTACCTGTACGCACTAGCGTGCGTACATATTACTCTTGAAGTTCTAAATGATTGGAAGCGGAGATCCGCTTGTGCGCACCAGCGTGCGTCTGACATTGCTAAAATTTTCACATTTTTCTAACTAACAGCGTTTTCTTCGCACACTGAGCCGTGCGAGCCTACTGGAATCCATGATCATCGAGCCCTACGGGGGAGCCTATTAAGACTCGCGTTGAGGCTCTGGTGGAAGTGAGAATCAAATCAAATCCAGCTACCTGGCTATGGAACGACGCATGGACGAACTAGAAAGAATAGTTGAACAGGCAATAATGAAGAGACAAAACGAATCTGAGCTAGAGAACAAGCACAGACTGGATCAGCTGCAAAAGATGATACTAGAAGAAGACTCGCAAATTAGAGAGGATATTAAAGTCGTCAAGGAAAATATGGTCCGCTTGGAAGTAGTAGCCTCGATTGCTTACAGGAGGGCACTAATACCTAACGAACAGACGGCGAAAGAGTAGCCAGGGACTGTTAGCACAACTGGCGAATGAAATGGACCGGCTGGGCTGCACAAACAACTTACAGACGAAGTATCTGCTGCTAATTGCCGAGATAAGGAGAGTGACCTGGAAGAAAGCAAGTATGAGAAGGTGGACAGAAGAAGAAAAAGAGTGAAGCATCTAGTCGGAACTGGTCGTATGACTACAGTGGGGGCCTTCCTCACACAAAGAAGCAGCATTTATGTCTCTATCTATGGCGACATCACCGAACAGCAGATGTTGAGCGAGGTATGGCGACAAACAGAAGATGCTTGCTACTCCGTTGAAAAGTTGAAGCGGCTCTGAAAATTTTCCGCGTTTGAAATTAGTGCGAGCTACTTGCAAATTATTCGACTGAAATCGCCTGATATCTGGCCCGCAGGTGCCCGTGTACGAAACTTCTACGAGAACTGAAAAAAAAGGCGAATCCTCGAATAAAAGCAAGTCAACGTGTACTTCCAATCTTGCTGTCTCATATGCTAATTCTCGTCGATAATCTTCGCTTGGTCACTTTTAACTGTAATGAATTTAATAGTGCAGAAAGTGTTGTGAAAAATTTATGTGCAAATAATTATATAAGTGCGTTACACGAGACATGGCTGTTCAAACATGATCTCCCTATTAGTCTATCTAGAGACGGCTGCTTACATTCTTTTTCCATCTCGTCAATAAACTCAGGAGAAGGTATACTTAGAGGACGTCCGTATGGTGAATTTACTTTCTTATGGTCTGATAGGATTAGTCCGTATGTAAAAATAGAACAGTACAATGCTGATAGGTGGCTCGGGTTATCTTTGCAAGTAGACGGGATGTAAATTTTATTAATTATTGTGTATTGGCCATATACCGCTCATCATTACGATGAGCTGGTCTTAGCGTATAATGGGAAACTAGAGGCTGTATAGAAGGGATTGAATCACGATCATGTTTGTGGTATGGGAGACTGTACCTGCCACCCAGACAGCAGATAATTTAGCGAATGGCAGGTAATTCTGGCGGACAATGAAATAGACTTTGTAGATGGTGTACTGCTGCTACTGGACACGCATATTTATGTTTATCAAAACGGGAGATCAGTTAAATGGGTCGATCACTTTGCTCTCACACAAGCAATTGGCAACATTGTTACACGGGTTTATGTTGGGGAATATACGCTCCTGTCAGATCACTTGCCGCTTCATGCAGTGCTCCCACTACGCGCGCTCCTTATAATGGCAGAAGCAGATGCAGCCATTCAATCTATAAACTGACAGTTCAATGACACTGCATAAAAATTAATGTTTTGTTAAATTCTTATCAATAAGCTAGCGGTTCTGCCACCAGAGTTGATTCAAATACATGCAAATGCTGATATGGATAAATTAGATGAGCTCTATGGGTGCATATGCAATGCAGTTCCGGTGTCTGCGAGAGGAGCCTTTCGGAAGAAAAACGCCGCGCGGAATGCACCGAGTCCCGGGCTGGACCAAACATGTTGCTGTCTTGCATGACGCCAGCGTTGCGGTCTATGTGCAATGGCTAAATACTGTTAAACCGCAAAATGGACTCTTGCACAGGAAAAAAAAAACAGAACAAATAACGCCAGCAAATACGCACTCCGCTTCTGTATGAAACATGAAGACAAATTACGTGCAACTAGTTTGAGTGAGAAAATGATTAATAATTGGATGATCGATTTCTGGAGAGAAATAATTTAATTACTTTTTGGGACCTGAGTCAGATAACAGGCCACAGAGATTTACGGCTGGCTTACGGGCGGCGCAAGCGGACGGGCCTAGACTGGCAAGGTGTTATGTTTTGAACATTTGTATTTTATTATAATTGGTAATGTTTATTGTATTTATATATGATTTTCTATTTTAGATGGTTATATTGGGGTACACTTGGTTCTTTTCTGTTGCTCGTTATATATATTTATTCTGTTCTGGTAGAAATATTGTTATATCACGTTTATGTAGGAGGGAAGATGTAGGGATCCCTTAGGCAAAAAATTGGATGCGCTTTGGCAAAATAGGTGAGATAGCTCATATCTGTTATTTGAATTGTATTTTTCCATGACTGATTTGTAATTATTTCTATGGTGTGAGTGTATGTTTCGTTATATATTTATGTCTGGATTAAAATTCCATATTTTTTTTCTGTACATACATGTTTGTATTCTTATCTGGTTCGGGTATAATTGACTCATTCAGAGGTTGGTTTTTTTAGCGGTTGGATTGGGATATTTTTGTATGTTCTGTTCGTTTATCATTATATATTGTTCATAAAAATAGTGTGGTAGGTATATTTTATGAATCAATTTGCAGCCTTAGTGTGCGAACGGTCCAACTTGGTACCAGCCTGATATTGAATTTAGGCAACATTTTGTGTTTACCATCTATTTATTTCATATGTATGTAATATCTATAGGAATAGTATGGTTTATTAGTTTGGTAGTTGGCGGGTTGATGTTTGTATTTTGGATTGATGCAGCAGCTTCATTACGAGAATCTGACTACTCCATAACGCATTATCCCAGTTTGAACCAGTTATATCGTTATTCCATTGACGCGGTGTTACAATATCGTGAGTAACTGAACGATACGGATTTATTGTGAGTTATTATATTGTGTTATGTATACTTAGTAATGATCGGCTGATATATGTCTAATTTGTATTGTTTTCGGAATTTTGAATAGTTATCTCATACAGTTATAGGAATTTTAGGATAATTTAGGATTGCATCTCCCATGTAGCACAATATTCCAGGCATAATTGTTCGGTTATTGCATCATTGTGGTATATTTATGTATATTTATGACAATCTGTTACGATTAAGCTGTGGTTTCTTTAGTTAAAAAACATTTAATTTAACCCTGTTTTGGACTGAGTTGGAGAATAATTTCACCAGAGTTGTATATACCTTAGTGCGTTCGTGTAGAAGTATTCCACACCATTTACTGCTGGTTCCAGCGTATTCTGCTCGTATGTCTTGGCAACTTATTCACGTTAGTTGTTTTGTTAGTTAAATGCTATTTTTATCGTTCGTTACGGTTTTAAATGTATCTTTTGGGTATGGTAAAGAATTGATCTTCTTGCTTCGTTATAACTCGAGAGTTTTAGTGTGTGTCCTTCAGTTTGTATGTCTTCTGTACAGTTTACATCTTACATGCAAGGTATTGGGTATTTTATACAACATATTACGGTTATATCTGCAATGCAGAACATTATTTCAGGTATAATTTAGTTATAATGTATATTTTTAGTGTTTTATATATCTTCTTACATCCCGGCAATGTTTGACGTGGATATAATAGATATAAAAGATTCGATTTGTTACAAACTTGGTCTTGCTGTTAGCTTATTGTGTGTTTATTGCAGGACCATACTTCAAAATTTGGGAGAAGTTAGAGAGTCCTCTAAGCAGAAGTGCCTCGCGTATATGCCTATTTGCATAAGAAGATCGATTTCTTTTGATGGATACCCTAGTGTATTCCAATTGTTTATGTGAATTAGAGCAGAGAAAAAAATTAAGCAGTTATTTTTTGTTATTATTGTACGATTTTTTCCACGACAATCTTAGGAATGTATATTAAAGAGATGTAAATCCTTACTGCATCTTTGTGAAATTTCGTCATTGAACAATAACAAGTGTGCAGTTTAACGTTCTAGAAGACGATTTACTGGATGGATGGGTCCTGGTGTAGAGGTGGTTTACACTCTTTGGTAGTCATTTGGAGTTCATCCATGTTCAACGTGAAATTGTATGTTCTTGTTGATGTCGGTCTTAAGTTCCATGGGTTTGTTAGAGAGGTTATGCGATAAGCTGCTCATCTTTGTAGTGATTTACTTAGGTCGTCAGTGAACCGATGCCCAGCTTTTTATACCTGACTCTTCCAGACTCATGTCAGGCTTATTCTTAAGCACTGTACCTGTGTATAGATTCTTGGGACCGCCCTACGGGGGAGTCTGCATTAACTTCGCGTTGGGACTCCGGTGGAACATGAAAGCAAATAATATAAATATAAATATAGATTCTTGGTTATGTGCAGGATGTGACTTTGCTCGACGTTGTTCAGAGATGATGGACTAAACAGATGCGTGCTATGTCTGAGGTATTGTACCGTGACTGGGTGTTAACTCCAAATTTGTTATATATTAGTGGAAGATTGCTGATAAGTGTCCTATAAAAGCATTGAAGAGTTTGTTGTTATGACACAGTGGGCTTGGTTTTGTCCTACTAGAGGCATAGCATCAGTTAGGTCTAGGAATTTGTTATAGATTTGAACGGATACCGTAGTATTATAACTTTATTATTCATGAGCTCAGTGTTTTGTTTCAAATGTAAGATATTTTTCGATATGACTGTTACGCTGTTATGTTATTAGTATACGATCTTAGTCATGAACCAGATCACGTGGGATATTGGAGTAGGATTTATCATCTGGGTGTGGTAGGATAAACCGTATACAATATTTAATCATTGTCGGTTAGGGTAGAGTAGAGAATCTTATTTAGCTATTTTATAGTTGTTTTTCTATGTTTGATTGATTATCAAAGGAATTTATCTGTATTAGGTGTAAATTCGCCTAATTTCATGGAATGTTGGGCAAAAATATTTATATGTTTTACCTCTTGTGCATGTCAACGCCCCGTTCTGCAGTGATGTCCCCACGTGTGCCAGCTCGGCCACTAAATTGCCGTACTATGGTTATTGAGTCCTTTTTCTTTTGGGTTAGGCTTGTGTCCGTCTGTGAAA
>SDVV010008276.1:0-17292 GCA_016164225.1 Gammarus roeselii | reverse complement strand
ATAATCAGTATCTTCAAGCATGGGCCTATAACGGAGGATTGGCGTCATCGCCAACTTGACGGGATAATCAGTATCTTCAAGCATGGGCCTATAACGGAGGATTGGCGTCATCGCCAACTTGACGGGATAATCAGTATCGTCAAGCATGGGCCTACAACGGAGAATTGGCGTCATCGCCAACTTGACGGGATAATCAGTATCGTCAAGCATGGGCCTATAACGGAGGATTGGCGTCATCGCCAACTTGACGGGATAATCAGTATCGTCAAGCATGGGCCTATAACGGAGGATTGGCGTCATCGCCAACTTGACGGGATAATCAGTATCGTCAAGCATGGGCCTATAACGGAGGATTGGCGTCATCGTCAACTTAACGGGATAATCAGTATCTTCAAGCATGTGCCAATGAAGGTGAATAGGCGCCATCGCCCTCGTATTAACAATTCTGGCAGCAGTTTATGGACAGGCCCTTTGTTGGCCAATGAACCCAATAAGTAATTGTTAAGGCATAAAATGAGCTTATAGGGCTACTGCCGGAATTTTTTTATGTATCTTGTTATTGTCTGCCATCCGTCGGTCAAAGGTCGCTTTTTCACCCGTAGTTTTTAGCTGGGTCACGGCACGGGGAATTATGGTAAACTATGCAGGGCAGCCTAATGAGGCAGTGGAAGGAAAGCGAACACAAAAATTAAAGGCTAGCGCGTGGTTTATCGTGAAAACAGAGAATTATCTGGTTGAGTTAAATGATACAGCGCATTTTCAAGCCCAATCTCCCTCTGAAAGAGTTACAACTGGCGGCAGCCTGCTGTCAGGCCTTCTTCAAACATGTCATTATTGAATGATGTAGCATTGGGTACATTACGTTCAGGCTGGTAATGCCCAAGGTTACATTATACGTATTCCACATGTGAAATTAAGCTGTAGGTAATTAATTGACCTTCTTACGGTGCTGCATCCTTAGTAATTGCGAAGCGCTTTAATGATCGACTATTTTCCCTACGGATACCTATTTGTGACAAGGAGTTGATGTCAACAAATAATACCCATTGCAATTAAAGAAGAGCAGGAAATATCATGATTTCTTGTGCCACAGATAAAAAAACGATATCCGTCTACATCAGTTACCGGCCCGTTCACCTCAACAAATCACTCCTCCCAGATATGTACCTCTCCTCTTCAATACTGTACCATACTTTTCGTCGACGTCCTTTAATGATGTTTAATTTAATGCTAGTTAGATAAATGAACAGATGTCGTGGACAAAATCCTGTTTTCTACTTAAGAAGAACAGATGAAATGTACTTTTTGTTTTCTTTTTACATAATGAAGGAAAACTGATGATCCGGTAAGATGATTTATTCCTATGAAGAAGGATATGAAGCAACTGAAACGGGATTGCATAGTCATTTATTTAATTGGTTGTGTAATCTTTTGTGTAAAGATTGCCGTAAATCATTTCCAGCTGGCTATGGCCATTTTCAAATACCAATAATTCTATGAATATAAGACAATTTGAGACTGTCGACTATTATTCATCAAATATTTAATTCCTCTAAGCTACCTAAATCAGTGTTTACATCTTATGAATTTCCATGTGTGAAAGTAAATGGAGTGAGAAATTATCGCATACGACAATCAACCAAATTCATTTGTTTCCAGTTTATATTTAAGAATCTTCATCAATGAAAACATAGAACACTTACTCCAACATGCTTTCCTTAATTGTTACACGCTTTGAAGTAATTCCCATACGTCTCGAATCCCCTTGATATATTCGTCTCGAACCTTTCGTTCAAAGTTCAATATTTTTCCCACTTTTTTGCATGGGCTTTAATTTTGTTGTGTGAACTGTTGAATCACGAGATTGAAGACGAACTGCTCCATCATGCGATGAAGAACTGCTCTATGAGGATACTCTGCCGTACACGCTCGCGATCAACTTAAAGCACGTCTCCAATCGTATCTCGCTGGTGTCGCATGAGATCCGCTGAGCAATGCCACGCTGCGTCCGCCTGACCACTCGAGGCTGAGCTAAGACCATGTTTGTTCTCTCTCGATCTATTTGTTTCCGACATGACGCCGGAGATTCCGCTTCCCAGGAAGATTACTATGGGTGGAATTTTTGTCGGCTTACGAGGAAAAAATGATTTTTTGTCCTGTTTACCTTCACTCTTCTTCCGGCGTCGTTTTGGCGTAAGCAATCCCCAGCCGTCACTCGGATGGTGAAAACAACACTTGTTTTCAAATGATCCCTGGTTTGAAACGAGAGGTTGATGCATTGGAACTACGTTGTCTTCCGCCGTACATATACATACATGAATGGTAGCTGTATGGAAATATTTTTAATATTGTCTTCGGTGCACCCATGTCAAAATCGATCAAAAATACCATGATTGAATTTTTACGAGTTGGTATTGATGCAAATTGGCACGAAGAAATATGAATTCTTCACAGGCCTTTTAATCAGTAAGCATGAGCATACCATAGTGGGTTTAATAGTCAGGTTTTGATGCGAGGACTTGATAGCATGGCACATATGGATTCGTATTCTCATGTAATCCCAGTACCTCGGGCATCTTTGTGAACATAGTAATCGTATTTGACTGGTTTCTGCTAAATCAAGGATCTGGTTGTAGTATCATTGAACAAATGGACATACCAAAATCCCCCTCTTTCTGTCAACGACATTTCATGTAGATAAATCACGAACCTTGAATGGGTAACTATTCTCCATGTTGAAACATCAAACGCTCTGTTCTATGGGGCTTTAGATATTGAAAAAGTCAGGCCAGATTATATAGTGTAGAGAAAAAATAACGTTCATGCACAATTGTTCCAACTAACATACAAAAATACAATTGATAAGTATTATGGGAAGCAATGGAAGCAGCGAACGGTAATGTACTTTTACTAAAATTCAGAGTACCGTAGAGCTGAAACATTTTTCCGGAAATGGAAATGAAAAATTGCTCGCAGGTTGTGAAAACAGGGCTACTCTAGAGTAAAGACTAAGATGGCCGGTTCCTTCTCTGCACATGTAATTCCGTAGTGACCAAAGCTGCCCTGCCTCTACTAAACATGAACGCTTTACCTGTTTCACTCTGCCGGGTTATTGCGGAAATTCCAACCCTGACGCAAGTACCATAATTTGAAGTCATTGTTTATTAACACTCTGTATTTCGATTTTCATGCTCTCTTTATCAGGGTGGCAGAAATATATGATTCTGAATTGGTCCTTTATAATTTGCACTTCGAAGACAGCCCTAAAAAATGTAATATGGCATCCTAATACGTAATTGAATTGATTTAACATTTCACAATCAGTTTAAAGGCCCCGGCAGTTCAGCAAATTTGAATTTCAGCTGCGTTTAGTTTGCTCCCATCGCCCAGCGAGTTATGTGTTATTTCATGTGCAACATCGGGAGGTTGTAGGGGAGAAATCTCTGGAATTAGAAAACAACACAGCACCAGCGGGAAAACTTCCTCAAAGAATTTTGTTCAAAAAAAATGTTTCCGTATATTTGGGCATATATAATATATTATATCTCAAACATTACAAAAAATATTTTCGAATAGCAGGGCGTTAAGCCAATCATGACAGCAGGCATTGGATGTAGGAATGAACAGCTGATTCATAGCTACTGATTGGTAAACGGCTTGTGACGAGATCAAGCAGGCATTGGATGTAGGAATGAACAGCTGATTCATGGCTACTGATTGGTAAACGGCTTGTGACGAGATCAAGCAGGCATTCGATGTAGGAATGAACAGCTGATTCATGGCTACTGATTGGTAAACGGCTTGTGACGAGATCAAGTTTCTCGCCAGCTGCTAAGAAAGTAGCATACCCTGTGAAATAGCATTCGAACAAGAAAATATATAAGTTTTTATATGTTTTCGACAAATTCAACATGCCAATCAGTAAAAAAGATGGAACAGAATTTTTTTTTTAAAGAGTTTGAAGATGTGTTATGTTCTTTCCTAACATTCTTGTTCGCCTGTTTTTTTATTACACTCAATGATCTTATCTAAGTTCGAACAACTTTTTAAACAAATCAAAACTTTCGTTGCTTAGCTCAACTGGGACTCGTTTCCTCCTCCGCTGCTCATCCTACCTTGTAGCAGGGAGATGCAACACGAAGTAATTTCAACAGACAGGAGATATTATAAAGTTTAATAACAAATGGGTTGATTTCCTGACATTGATCAAAGTAAAAGTATGTAACATGACCGTTTCTACAGCAAGCAGCAAATCTTTTGAACAATAATTATTGTAGTCACCTAGATGCCCTGGAATAGACCAAACATTTGGCAGTGATGAAGAAGAGTGTTTCATGACAACTCTATTCAGTGTTCGAGCCAAACTGCGTTCACACTTAGATCGATTCTGTTCTTCTTTCTCGAAAGTACGCCAAAACAAATTTCCCAAACTGGAGCCATGAAACTTTCTAAATTGTATCGACTCAGGTAACATTAAGTCAAATCTCAGGTACTGCATACTTTAAATTTTTTCAGCGTCCTAGCAACTGGAAATCCGTGTGATGAGCAGTTAAGGTGGTTTAATATACATGTATTTATAGATGGCTACATCCTACAGGCTCAATCACTGAAGGGACACGGGTACCGAACATTTTTATTCCACCCTAAAGAGGTTATTGAATCTTCTGTATCGGAATTTCATTCGTCTATTTCTTTTCATGGTCTACCAAAGGTGCGCAAAATGGTATATTCATATATTTTTTGACTGAAGCAGTCATGACGCTGTGACGGACACAGAGTGCTGGAAAACACGCCTTGTTTTCACTATGGCCGTTGGTGCTGACTGTTAGCATGGGCGTGTGTTTGTGAAGGAGACGAAGGAAGGGGGCGTTCTAGGTATACGAAAGAAGGGGAGGTAGTGGAGGATAGGAAACATGCGACGAAGACGATGGAAAGCAATTTGATAAAGAAAAAGGTGGGAGAAGGGGGAAGAAGAGCTCTATAGTTCACGTCCCTGGCACCAAAGAGAGAGGGAGACTCTGACGGCTGCTCACAGCGACCAATTCTAACAACATATAAGCTGGTGGGGGTTAGCCCAGGCGAGAGTGTTCAAGTCTCGACTACAACGAAGTGTCCTGTGAGACGAGGCAAGGTAGGGCAGGATATAACGCACCCGACATCAGTTCAAGCCTCTGATTACCATGTTGTGAGTTCAAGTTTCGGAAACGAAAAATTCTGGACTCATCATGAAGAAAAAGGGACGTTAAGATATTTATGCCGTCAATTATTTTTCCAATTGCTGGAATGCATTATGTCTTTAATATTAGTGAACTATTAATGAATCAATTTCCGTTGTCTTGCAAGTGGGAGCATCAACCGTTTGTTGGGAAAAAATTTGTCATCAATGCTCTCCAAAAATATGATATCTGCTTTGAATTATTACCCCTCAGAGAATGAGTGAACAAGTTCCGCCAACGCAGTGTTTCAACAATTCTGAGGATAGAATATTATTGCGGATCCGTCCTTCAGGCTAGGCTGAAATTTGTCAGTTCGGTTACATGGTCGTCCGCATGCAAACTACCTGTAGTGAATTGAAAAATATCATCATATGTACATAAATCTTGTCCGTTGTTCATTCCGTAGCTTAAATATGAAATAAGTTAATCAATCACAATAGTGGAATCGTGCATAATTACGTTGATCGACTTTAAAAGCTGCACAATATATGAGTGTTGTTCCTAATTTGATGAATAATTCGTTATAATGCATGAATAGAAAGTTGTAGAAATTAGGTAATGAAGTACAGATCGAAATCATAAAATATATTTTCTTGGTAAATGGAAGACAAAAAGGATATTAAAGTTATGTAAATAGTAATGTAAATTATCGGTTTCGTATGAAACTTAACAAACATTGAATTTACATGAGTTAGGCTACTAGAGCATTAGTTTTGACTCTAACCTCGGACTAAAACAAAAGGGTGAAACGTGTGGTGGTCCTGTAATAATTTTTGGGTAGTTATAAACCGTTTTGAAAGTTACATTAAACAGGTACGTTTTCAATAATAAACGTTTGCAAATTGAAATGAGATCCAATAAGGATAATTTGTGAGCAAATATAAAGAGTTTTGCCTCGAACTCAATTGGTCGATATGTTTCACATTTATTGTCAACAATACACAAACATGATATACACTTGTTGAATTTTCCTAAAAGGAGTTTAATCCAATCATCATTATTAATTTTAGACATACTATGATATAATTATCATTGAAGAAAACTGGGATAGACCATTTGGGTGATGAGCAAGCTCGAAAGAGGCGAACAACTCCCTCACTTAACAAACAGCAAGGAGAATAGCCAAACTTGAAAATAAAATGACGCTAATCAATATTTAGATTGGTGTATGAGGGGGTTAGGGGGAGGATTTTTAGCTGTAGGGTTCGTTTATGTGAGGGTGGGAGGTGGTGGAAGAGAAATGGTGGAGCTAAGTATTTAACTACAGGAAGAATAATTATATGTACATAAAACGTTGAAACCGTGTACATCAAGTGAAATCAGCTTTGATATGGCATTGATATGACAACTAAAACCGATACACGGCTTCAATTAGTGTTTTTAATCTGTTTTAGCAAACGCTTCTGAGTTGGATTATAATTTCATCAGAAATACGTCCCATTCATATTTGGAAACACAGACCTAATATTATGTATATCACTGGCTATTTGATGAATTTCAAGGTTCATAAAACCTGATATGACTTGGAATCTGTTTTTGACGAGACATGTGGACAGATAATTTCGATGAGCAGTTGAATGTTAAGGATGTTGGAAAGACTGAAATGTTGCTCTGGGTGGTGGTGCATGGATGCCCGGTTTGGAAGAGAGGCTTGTTTCGAGTGTTATGGAAGAGTTTTAGAGCCGGTAGAGGTAAAAAAAGTGGCGAATGCCGCAAGTTTGGTTCGGGGTAGCGACGGAGGGAGGATACTAAATCTGTGTTTTGTGTCGAACGTGGTGCCGATTTAGTAGGCAGTGCTTGAATTTTCAGGCTGTATCAGGGCAGAGGAGAAAAAATAATGCTGTAGATTGACAGGTATCAGATTTTTCTCTATTGTCGGTAAGTTGTACGGGAGAGTGCTCATCAACAAGGATAAAGGCAGTACGGATGTTGCAATTGGCAAGGAACTGTGTGACTTTAGAAGTGTTAGTAAATGCTAATATGTGCATGGCAGAACCCCTCAATCTGAAAACAATGGAACAGAGGCACCGTTTCATCAGTCTTTGTCACTCATAGAGGCTCAAAGATATCCCAACAGGCAAACTAAGAGAATAATTCACTGGCGCTCCCGACGAACGATTGTTTTTTTTCAGAGATTGCTAGTCTAAAGAATTTTGGATACATCAAAATTTTCAGCACGATAGCACGTTACGTTCCTCATTGGTTGAGGCATTGCCATCCCTGTACTATAACAATGTCAGAAGCAAGCAATCGTTACTATGGTCTCCTCCCTTCCACTACTTCCCTCCATCATATAGCCATCATCTCGTATCATCACCCCATCACACGTCAGCAAAGGACATCTACTCGCAGACAACTCACATCCCAGCTCCCTCTAGTCAACGCCCCACTAAAATTGAAACTAGAAATATTCAATCAGTTACTCTTCATCAATCCAACACAATTAGGTCCCATGCAACGTCTTTTCAACACGGTCGCAGAAATAGCGTCATTTCTTCTCCTACCCTTCTCCTCCACTCTGCACTACTCACAAAAATTCGTCTAACTATGCTTGCAGCACAGCCCCAATCCTCCCTAAAATACGACTATACCCATTCCGCTAATCCCTCCCATATATTACCCTCCTTCACCCATTCTTTCCTCAAGCTTCCACTTTCGTTACCTTTCCCTACCCTCAACCTAAACTCCAACATTACCTGACCCGTCAACCACTCCCATATATTACCCCCCTCCACCCGTTCTTTCCTCTATCTCCCACTTTCGCCACCATTCCCTAACCTCAGCCCAAACTCCAACTTTACCTATCCCTCCCATCCCTCTCATATATTGCCCCTCCATCCGTTCTTTACTCTAGCCCCCACCTTCGCTGCCATTCTCTAACCTCAGTCCCAATGCCAACTCTACCTATCCCGCTAATCCCTCCCATATATTACCCCCCTCCACAAATTCCTTCCTCGAGCACAGTTCAGCTATCCTTTTCAATCACCGATCTGATTTTCTTTCCTTTGGTTCTGTTCGGTCTCCCCTGCTCCAAGCTACCCTCAACAACAAACAACAGAACCGAAAGCAAGGATATCCTAAACATACAAACAATGCCAATCGAGAATTAACAACCTGATTCCTAGGTAATGTCAGTAAGAGTGTTGCTGGAGAGCATATTAAGAATCTAAATGTGTGTGGTGTTGCTGACACAAGAAACAATGAAACGGATGAAAGAATACCAAAGCAGGTGACGGAAAATTTGCAACAATTCCCCAGGAACGCCAACATCAACACCATTCTCAATGATTTAAGATTAAAAAGACAATCAACACTAGCAGACGGACATTGTACGATTCACGCGGTGAAAGGATCTTTAGTAAAGCATACAGGACTTAACGATGAAAAACTTTTCGAGGTGATAGAAACCAAATCAATGGAGGAATCCTTCAATCGAAGCCTTCACTATGTATAAAAAAGATGATTGGTTCCTCTCCGAGATAGAAAAGTCTTTTGAATACAAAGAGTATAATAGCAGTTTTAGCGATCTAGTCTCAGCAACGCACTCCAAATACAAATCACAATCCTAGATGAGACAAACCTGGGCATCGTAACAAAAACTGTAATTAACCCAAACAACCTTAGGAGTGATGAAGCTGCTCAATACTCAATATTTGTAGCCAAGAAAGTAGACCACTATAGTAGTCTTGCACCAACCCACCCACTGAAGCCACATTTCGAACATCAAAATATTGCAGTGAAGCGAAACGAGCATGTGGAAACAAACGTGCAGTGTTCCAATAGGTATTCTTCTTTGCAATACGACAATGATGCATCCATATTCAATGAAGAGATGCCTCTGCAACCATCCCAAAGTGACACCAACTGTCCTGTAAGTAAAAACAAATGACTAGAGGCACAAACTGTTCAAGCTGGGAGCAGCGACCACCCTTCAGCAACCATATCTGCAAATACCCATCAGAACCAAAATAATATAGTGATAAAACATATATACGTTAGAAGCTTATTAACAAAGATGGATCACATCAAAATGATGATGAAGGAGAACTCAATTGACATACTATGTCAGGCTGGAATCTGACATTAACACTACCTTCATCGATATTGACGGCTTCAATTTTTATAGAAAAGATAGAGAAAAGAAAGGAGATGGAAGCGTGATTTAGGTGCGAGAAAAAAGTACCTCTTCTCAAGTAATGCTTAACGACAGCAATGAAGTTGATGACCTTTGGGTGAACATCCAGGTACAAAAAAAAGATCGTTTGTGGTTGGTTCTCTATACAGACTACCCAAAGCAAGTGTGCCGTCTATTCAATACATTGACGAAAGATTTCGACAAGCTATCCGCTTAGGAAAAACGCTGCACATTTTAGGAGATTTTAATGACGATCAATAGAAAATGAAATTTAACAATATGAAGCCGATTTCAGACAGACTCGGGCTGCATCAGCTCATAAAAAGTGCAACAATAATTAATACCGAATCACGAACTGTATTGGATCTGCTCATATGTAACAATCCGTCTTCCATTGTTGCCACAGACGTGGAGCCGTATTTATTCTCGGACCAACATGAAATAAACTGCACCATTAACATCAGAGAAGAGAAGAAACAAGTATACAAATTAACCTGTCGTACAAAAAGAAACTACACCGCGGATAATTACAGAGCATAACTAGTGGCAAACACCGAGATGATAAAACCGATACAATGCACGGATAACGTCACAGAGCAAACCCAATTACTCACAGACTATCATTTCACATGTCTGAACGCTGTGGCTCTAACGGAAACTAAAACGATGAAAAGCATGCCGGTGAAATGAATTACAGAAAAACTGCAAAAGGAAATAACACTTAAAAAATATCTCAAACGCAGAGCAAAACAAAGCATCACTTGGTTAGAATTATTTCGAAATCAAAATAGAAGAGTCAAACGAGAAGTAAGGAGGGCATAAATTAAATACCTCAATGAGGAACTAGAACAATGCTAAAATAATCAAAAAGAAACGTGGAATGTACTGGAAAGAAATGTTCTCTGCAAAAAAATAAATCTCCCCGCCTTCTTATCCGAACACTCAAGCAACTTCAGATAAGTTTAACAACTACTTCGCTGGAGTTGGGAAAAAGGTTTTTGAAGCGGTAACCCAGAAAGCTTATCAAAGATTACAGAGAGACGCAACAAAAGATTTCGATGGATACAGCGACCAGGATCAAACGTCAAATGGAAACCAAAGCAAGTATCGCAACACGAAGTAAAACGAGCTGTATTGGCCTTGATGAAC
Source organism: Gammarus roeselii (assembly GCA_016164225.1). Lineage (NCBI taxonomy): Eukaryota > Metazoa > Arthropoda > Malacostraca > Amphipoda > Gammaridae > Gammarus > Gammarus roeselii. The sequence goes on along the minus strand of SDVV010008276.1, from coordinate 6,792 downwards.
ACAAATTCTACGGGAATAGATGGTTTAGCCCAACAATATCTGAAAGACAGCCTTATAGTTACCTTGCCTCATATCAGCCCATATATTAACATCTCCATAGCAAGTGAAACTTTTCGCGAGATCTGGAAGCATGCATATATAAAAGCAAGTCATAAATCTGGGGACATGAATGAACCATCCAACTTTAGACCGATCAGTCTTCTGCCCGTCCTATCCAAGATTCTAGAAAAGGGAATATCTATCCAATTGATTGACTTCCTCAAATCAAACAAGCTAGTCAATGACTGCCAGTATGCTTATCGGCGAAAATGGTCAACAGAAGACTCAATTAGAGCATCACTGAATACATGTATAAAAACTTTGGTGAGTGGCAGTTATCTCTGCTGGTATTGCTAGACTTATCGAAAGCATTCGACAGTGTGTGCCATACAATTCTTTTTGGCAAGCTCCGCAATATCGGAATTGACCCTACTTGGTTCGAAAATTATCTGATGAATCGACAACAATCAGTTAAACTCGATAACGCAACTGTGTCAAATCCAGCCAGAGTTGCGTTTGGGTTTCCTCAAGGTTCGATACTTGGCCCTTTGTTGTTCCTGGTTTTTGCAAATGACATCGACTGTAAATTACCAAAAAATCAAGTGAAAATGGTAATGTACGCCGATGATGTTCAAATATTGCTTTCCCGAAAGCCATCGGGTCTGAATGCACTGAAAGACGACGCTGAGACAGCCGTAACTAATCTGAAATCTTGGTATGATAAAAATGGACTCAAGCTCAACTCTGAAAACACAAAATGCATCTTGTTCGGCTCGAACTCAAAAAGAAAAGCAGTTCCAATTAATTTTTCTTATCAGGATTGGTAAATCTGACATTCCTGTTGAATATAAAGTTATAAGTCTGGGGGTGTGGTTTGATCCCGACCTTTCCTCCAAACACCACGTAACTACTCTGTGTTCCAAGCTGAATGAAACACTTATGTTCCTAATTTCCGCGTATAAAGAATTGGATTTCAAATCAAGATTACTGATTGTCCACGCTTTAATATTTTCTCACATTAACTACTGTCGTTCAATTTGGGGGAAATGCACCAAACCTCAAAGAGAAAAAGTACAACGCTGTATTAACTTTGCATCAAGAATAACATGCGATGGTAACCACAGAAAACGAGACCAAGTAAGTCCTCTCCTCGAAAAAAACAGAGGCCCAATATCGCCAACAAACTGGCACGCCATGAGTCGATCAGAATTCATAAAGATCTTCTAGAAAAACATTCACCCAGCAGCCAAAGGCACATATATTCTCGAGGTGAAAAGAACAATCGATTTTCAAGAAATAATGATACTCTGCACGTTGAACACAGGAAAACAGGAACTGGCTGTTGAGCTTTTTCGATTACTGGACCAAAACATTGGAACAACCTCCCAACAAGCCTCAAAAATCTTGAATCTAACAAGTCCTTTAAGAATAGGCTTAATGAACATCTGTTGACCGATCAATTCACAACGGTAACTTGGCCAACAAACACAAGCTAAATGCAATACCAATAACCAAAAAATGCATTTCTGTTCATGAGCGACCACCACCACCAGCCACCACCACCATAACTCTCAACATTGTGACACCGTCTTATCGTTTTTACTCAGATGATACATATGTTTTATATGATGTTACTGATCACAATTGTCTTTGCCAATTACCATAAGTGTTAACTAGCGTTTTGTCTATTACTACGTTTTAAATGTTCCAGTCGTTTTAGTATAATTAAAATACGAACTCAGTTTTTTCGAGGAACGATAAGCAGCGTGCGTCTAACTTGACAAAGGTTTACTCGAATTTTATATAATTCATTGAATCATTTCTAACTTTTACCGTACCATTTTTGATGATACAATCACTGATTTTTAAGCTAACGTTTTTGATTTGTCTTCTATAACAGAAGTATATTCATCCAACTTGTGTACTCCAGTATTGTATTATTTCTGATTGTCAATCATTTAACCATTCCCTAGCGGTCTTGAAGTGTGTATGTTGTATATTCAATTGTTTGGTGTGTATTTTAGGTATGATTTTTTTGCATAACTCATGTCGCCTATTCACACCTTCATTATTATTACAATGGTTTAGACCCATCCTTACAATATGTTAGTGCTTTTCGATTTTCTCAACCCTATATTGTATTCATATTTTCTGTGCAATTCATGTCATCCATCCATATCTTTGTCATCGTACAATAATGAAGACTACTCATTACAATATGTAAGCACACTTTGATGTCCCAACCCCATGTTCTCGGGACTCTAACCACATGCATGCGTGATTTTGCCACCACATGTACTTGTTATTTCCCACACCCATGTATTTCGTTGTTTATCAGCCCCCAATTATTTTTATTTATCAACCCCGCGTGTCACTGGTTATCCCAATGCCATGTAGTCGGAAATATTTTGTCAAAATATACATTTCTGTATGTGCATGGATGATACTGCTGTAAATAATATTTCGCTCCATGTAATCCGAAACGGCGGCCGATAGAAATGAGCAGTGACAAATTCAAATTGAACTTTCGAGGAACGATAGGTAGCTTCCAGCTTTGACAGAGGTCAACTCGATGAAAATATAATTTATTAAGTCATATTTCCCGTTTACCGTCCATTTTTGGAGATACAATCATTGTCACATAAGCTAATATTGTGTTTCATCTTCTATACCAGAAGTATATTAATTCAGTTTTCTGTACTCCAGTATCGGATTATACTGATTGTCAATCATTGAATCATATCTAATTGGTCATGAAGTGTATATATTTCAGTGCTATGTATATATTTTATGAATAACTTATGTAGTCTATTCACCACTTCATTATTCACACAATGTTTTTATACCCATCTTTGAAATATGTTAGCGCATTTCGTCATGGAATATGCATATCCAGTGCTATGAATATATTTTCTGTACAATTTATGTCACTTTTTCAACCCTTTAGTTTCATATCTTACCCCCTATTTACGATATGATAGCGCATTTCGATTTCCCAACCCCATGTTCTCAGGATTTTTTAGCCACATGTGTTGGTGGTTTTCCAAATCCTATTTATTTCGTAATTTCCGAAACCCCATGTATTTCGTGATCGCCCCACCCCATGTATTTCGTGTCAGGCATTCCTGATTCTTACCTCAAATAAGATGTTGTCTGTCGATCATTGATTATAATATTATAATTTATAATCTGTCGCATGAAATCAGAACCAGCGGCGAATTTCAAATTGAATTTTCGTTTACGTTAATTCAAATAGCGTTTACGGCAATAGAGTTTATGTGTACTATTTTAATAATCGAAAACGCATTGCCAGATGATTGAAACAAACGATTTAATAATAATTGAATAATTATACTGATTGTCATCCATATATGTAGGTATGTGTGTGGACATATGAACGTGTATTATACCGATTGTCATCCATACATGTAGTTAGGTGTGTGCACATATGAATGTTTATTCTACTGATTGTTCATCCATATATGTAGCTAGATGTGTGCACATTTGAATGTGTATTTGTATGTGTACATGTAAGATGGTATATTGTGAATTCCATTCAGTTCCATGAAGGCGAGCCAGCAGCACACTAGAGATGAGCTGCGTTGTATTAATTTTGGATTTATCAATCCCATGCTCATGTGTTTTTTAGAAGATTTTCAATAACATATGTTGTGAATCATGTTTTAAAACATGAAGTAGCTACAAACTGGCCGCCGCCAGATGTGCTGTCACAAATTCACTTAATCTCTCGTTTCGCTAATTCAAATAGCGCATATGAAAACTAAGTTTGATGTATTGTACCTAAGTATTGAAAACCCATTGCTAAACGATGGAAATAAATGAATGAATAATAATGATAATAATTAGAGGGTGTCTCCATCAGATTTTTGCAGTGATACATGTCTGTGTAAAGTACCAGGCGAAGTAAAATGTTATGTTCTGGGTCTTCATGGATCTGGAAAAGGACGATGGCAGGGTCAAGAGATCAAAGCTATGGAGGAGGTCAGAGGGGGAAGCGATCTGAGTGTTTGGTTCAGATTGGAAGTGGGACGGAGACAAGGCTGTGTTTTGTCTCCCTGACTATTTAATCTCTACATGGATTTAGCGGTCAGAGAGTTGAACGAACGCGAGTATAATGGAGCTGTTGAGAGCAAATGGTCGGAGTTGGCTGTTGAGTCTGTTTCTGATAGCGGATGATACTGCACCTGTGTGGATTCGAAGGAGAAGTTGTATAGGTTTTGTCGGAGTTTTGTCGGCTGTGTGATAGAAAAGAGCTGCAAATTAGTGTGGGTAACAGTAAAAACCTGTGCTCTACGGAGCTGAGGCTTGGGGGGTGAGAGCAGAGGAGAGAAGAAGGTTGAATGTTTTCGAGATGAAATGTTTGAGGAGCATAGCTGGAGTAACGCTGAGAGACCGGATCACCAACACGTAGTTCGAAACAGAACAGGGATGGTGTAGAAGTTGGAGGACAGAGTGGATTCGCGTGTTATTAGATAGTTCGGGCATATGGAGAGGATGGATGAAGGGAGATTGGTGAAAAGGGTGCTGAATGCGAAGGCGAGTGGTCGCAGGCCTAGAGGTAGACCAGAGTTTGGGTGGTTGGATGGTGTGAAGCAGGCGTTGAGAATTAGAGACATGAATGTGGAGGTGGCGAGAGAGCGTGCAATGAACAGGCGTGAGTGGAGAATGGTTGTGAATGGTTGATTTTGACGCTGCTCTGATGTGGGGGAAGCCGGCCATTATGACGCGACGGGGGTAAACCAGTGAAAACTGTCGGGCCCTGCTGCTGACGACGGATCCTCGGACTGCATTCGTGACCCAGAGCGTATGTTGAGGGGGTACCGGCCGGACCCTTTAGCACAAAAGGGCTAAGTTGTGTGAGTGTGAGCGGATGAGGGTGTGAGGTGCGCCTTGCCGTCGGCCACCCCCCTTTCTGGGGGATGCGGCCTAGTGTCTGTATCTGTATAACAGTAAAGCAATGAGATGTTCGAGGGATGTCGAAGCGAGTAGAATCATCCTAAATGGAGAGTGTTTGGAGGAGGTTCAGTATTTTAAGTACGTGGGCTCTCGTTTGGAGAAGACTGAACTAGTTCTGGATGCACTGAAGAGTGTAATGATCTGAAGGACGTTGGGGATTTGCGCAAAGATAGGGGTTTTATGAGGCAATAGTTGTCCAACTGTTCTCTACGGAGCTGTGACGTGGGGGCGAGAGCATATGAGAGAAGAAGGATGAATGTTTCCGAGATGAAATGTTTGATGGGTATGTCTGAAGTGACGCAGAGATACAGGATTATTAACGACATTGTTCAAATTGTGACAAGGGTGGTGAAGTAGTTAGAGAACAGAGTTGAAGTTTGGGTGAATGGTGGTTGCAAGATATGTTTGAATATCCTACAGCTGCGTGAACAAGTTTGAAATGATTGAATGAACTGAACAACGAACAATTGCATACAATCAGCCGCACACCGTCGGATGTTATTTGTCCAATGGAGGGAATTCATCCAGTAGCTGTCAAGCTCACAAAGATTTTCGTTAGTTCTCGTTAGTTCCTGTAAAGTCACTTAACTAACTTAACATTACAGAAAGATGTGTGGTATTTTTTGGTCTCGGCCCTCCTCACTGATGAATCTAACATACAACGCAACAGGGAAAAAGTGATAAAATCCACACATCTCACGAGATATTTGTTCTTTTTTATGATGCGTGTGTTATGACACAAGCCACAAACGAGCATGGCGACCAGATATATATCTCTTTAGTGTTCATTCTGGGTATCTTCAGTATCAATTGTAGAGCATACAGCCGGCTTGCCTAAATTATCCATCGTCGATTGAATTCAGTCTATATTTTCATTTCTATTGACAACAGTCACTCATTTTCAATACCTTTAGCAGATGAGAAACAGCAACTGAGTAATATGTAGGAAATTTTATCTGGAGATTACCAATGTCATTTAATGATATGGCATTCTTTACTCCTTCAATAATTTCAGGTAAGGTTTTGTGAATCGGGTTTCATGGATAATAAGCGAAACCATTGAAGAATTACCAGTCCACCGTTAACAGTCCACCGTTAACAGTCCACCGTTAACAGTCCACCGTTACCAGTCCACATTTATCAGTCCATCGTTAACAGTCCACATTTAACAGTCCACCGTTAACAGTCCACCGTTAACAGCCCACCGTTGTATCTAACGTCAATGAAGGTAAGATGTCTATCGAGAGTTAACGATATTAGTTTGAGCTGTTTACAGCTGCTCACACACCTAGTAACCACTCAACTCTCATCCCCGTACGCTGTGTGTCCGTGCTGTTCACTACTGTTTCCACTCCCTGCACTCACACAACTCCCACTCAGAAAAAGAACCCTGTATGTTGCACGTTTGAGCTCTTCATCCCTGCTCACCGTTGTTCACACCCCTTGCACTCACACGACGCTCTGCTTGTATTTAAACCCAGCACGCTGTTTGACCGAGCTGTTCAGAGTCCCTGTACCCACCAAACTCCCACTTTGTATACATTGGCACAGCACGCTGTTTGACCGAGCTGTTCAGAGTCCCTGTACCCACCAAACTCCCACTCTGTTTACATTGGCACAGCACGCTGTTTGACCGAGCTGTTCAGAGTCACTGTACTCACCAAACTCCCACTCTGTTTACATTGGCACAGCACGCTGTTTGACCGAGCTGTTCAGAGTCCCTGTACCCACCAAACTCCCACTCTGTATACATTGGCACAGCACGCTGTTTGACCG
>SDVV010008275.1:0-17293 GCA_016164225.1 Gammarus roeselii | reverse complement strand
GGGTGGCTTTCCTCCAGTTCAACATATTGTTGTGGAAGAAGGAAGCGATCAGTGAATGAATGAGGGCGTGGGCGGCTCGTGCTCCAGCTCATCATCTTATTGTGAAAGAAGAATGCCATCATTGAACGAATGAAGGCCTGTGCGAATCGTGCTCCAGCTCATCACCTTATTGTAGCAGAAGGTAGCCATCAGTGAACGAATGGGCGTAGGCGGCTCGTGCTCAGCTTTTCATCTTAATATGAAAGAAGGAAGCCATCAGTGAACGAAGGAAGGCCTCGGTGGCTCGTGCTCCAGCTCATCATATTATTGTGAAAGAATAAAGCCATCATGGAACGAAGGAGAGCGTGGGCGACTCGTGCTCCATCTCAACATCTTATTGTGAAAGAAGGAAGCCAACAGTGAATGAATGAGGGCGTGAGCGGCTCATGCTTCAGCTCATCATCTTATTGTGAAAGAAGGAAGTCATCACTGAACGAAGGTGAGCGGGAGAGGTTCGTGCTCCAGCTCAACATCTTATTGTGAAAGAAGGAAGCAATCAGTGAACGAATGAGGGCGTGTACGTCCCGTGCTCCGGCTCAACATCTTATTGTGAAAGAAGGAAGAAATCAGTGAACAAGTGAGGGCGTAGGCAGCTCGTGCTTTAGCTAATCAACTTAATGTGAAACAGGGAGGAAGACATCATTGAACGAAGGAGGACGTTTTCGGCTCGTACTCCAGCTCATCATCTTATTGTGAAAGGAGGAAGCTATCTGTGAACGAAGGAGGACGTGGGCGGCTCGTACGCCAGCTCATCATCTTATTGTGAAAGAAGGAAGCCATCAGTAAACGAATGAAGGCGTGGACGGTTAGTGCGCCTGTTCATCATCTTATTGTGAAAGAAGGGAGCCATCAGTGAGCGGATGAGGGCGTGGGCGGCTCGTGCTGCAGCTAATCATCTTATTGTGGAAAAAGGAAGGTATCAGTGAACAAATGAGGGGGTGGGGGGCTCGTGTACCAGCTCATCATCTTATTGTGAAAGAAGGAAGCCATCACTGAATATATGATGGCGTGGGCGGCTCGTGCTCCTGCTCATCATATCATTGTGAAAGAAGGGAGCCATCAGTGAACAAATGAGGCTGTAAGAGGCTCGTGCTCCAGCTCAACATCTTATTGTGAAAGAAGGAAGCAATCGGTGAACGAATGAGGGCGTGGGCGTCTCGAGCTCCGGCTCAACTTCTTATTGAGAAAGAAGGAAGCCATCAGTGAACAAGTGAGGGCGTAGGCAGCTCGTGCTTCGGCTAATTAACTTATTGTAAAAGAAGGAAGCTATCAGTAAACGTATGAGGGCGTGCGTGACTTTCCTCCAGTTCAACATCTTGTTGTGAAAGAAGGAAGCGATTCTGAATGAATGAGAGCGTGGGCGGCTCGAGCTCCAGCTCATCATCTTATTGTGAAGGAAAGAAGCCATCAGTCAACGAATGAGGGAGTGGGCGGCTCGTGTTAAAGCTCATCATCATATTGTGAAAGAAGAAAGCTATCAGTGAACGGATAAGGGCATGGGCGGCTCGTGCTCTAGCTAATCATTTTATTGTGAAAGAAGGATGCCATCACTGAACGAATGAAAGCATGGGCGGCTCGTGCTCTTGCCCATCATCTTATTGGGGAAGAAGAAAGATATCAGTGATGGAATGAGAGCCTGGGCGGCTCGTGCTCCACCTCATCATCTTATTGTGAAAGGAGGATGTCATCAGTGATCGAATGAAGGCGTGGGCGGCTCGTGCTCCATCTCATCAACTTATTGTGTAAGAAGAAAGCCATCAGTGAACGAATGAGGGCGTGTGCGGCTTGTGTTCCAGCTCATCATATTATTGTGAAAGAAGAAAACCATCAGTGAACGAATTATGGCGAGGTCGGCTGGTGCTCCAGCTCATTATCGTATTGTAAAAGAATGAATGAGGCCGTGGGTGGCTCGTACTTCAGCTCATCATCTTATTGGAAATGAAGGAAGCCATCAGTGAACGAATGAGGGCGGGGGAGTTTCTGATCCAGCTCATCATCTTATTGGGAAAGAAGGAAGCCATCAGTGAACGAATGGGGGCGTAAGCGGCTCTTACTCCAGCTCAACATCATATTGTGAAAGAAAGAAGCCATCAGTGAATGAATGAGAGCGTGGGCGGCGCGTGCTCCAGCTCAACATCTCATTGTGAAAGAAGGAAGTCATCAGTGAACAAGTGAGGACGTAGGCAGCTCGTGCTTCGGCTAATTAACTTATTGTAAAAGAAGGAAGCTATCAGTAAACGTATGAGGGCGTGCGTGACTTTCCTCCAGTTCAACATCTTGTTGTGAAAGAAGGAAGCGATCAGTGAATGAATGAGGGCGTGGGCGGCTCGTGCTCCAGCTCATCATCTTATTATGAAAGAAGGGTGCCATCAGTGAACGAATGAGGGCGTGGGAAGATCGTGCTCCAGCACATCATCTTATTGTGAAAAAAGGAAGCTATCACTGAACGAATAAGGGCGGGGGCGGCTCGTGCTCCGGCTCATCATCTTATTGGGAAAGAAGGAAGCCACCTGTGACCGAATGAGGGCGTGGGAGAATCGTGCTCCAGCTCATCATCATATTGTGAATGAACGCCATCAGTTAACGGATGAGGGCATGGGCGGCTCGTGATCCAGCTCATCCTTTTATTGGGAAACGAAACCATTGGAGAATGAATGTTGGCGTTGGCGGCTCGTGCTCCAGCTCATCATCTTATTGTAAAAGGAGGAAGCCATCGGTGAACGAATGATGGCGTGGCCGGCTCGTGCTCCAGCTAATCATCTTATTGTGAAAGGAGTAACACATCAGTGAACGAATGAGGTCGTGGGCGGCTCGTGCTCCAGCTCATCATTGTATCGTGGAAGAAGGAAGCCATCAGTGAACGAATGAGGGATTGGACGGCTCGTGCTCCAGCTTATCATCTTATTGTGAAAGGAGGTACCAATCAGTGAACGGATATGGGCGTGGGCGGCTCGTGCTCTAGCTCATCATTTTATTGTGAAAGAAGAATGCTATCAGTGAACGAATTAGGCCGTGGGTGGCTCGTGCTTCAGCTTATCATCTTATTAAAGAAGAAGGTAGTCATCAGTGAAAGAATGAGGGCGTGGGCGGCTCGTGCTCCTGCTTATAATTTTTTTGTGAAAAAAGGAATCCATCAGTGAGTGAATGAGGCCGTGTGCAGCTCATGCTGCAGCTCATCATCTTATTGTGACAGAAGGACGCCATCAGTGACCGAATGAGGGCGTAAGAGGCTCGTGCTCCAGCTCATCATCTTATTGTAAAAGGAAGTCATCAGAGAACGGATTGGGGCGTGGGCGGCTCGTGCTTCAGCTCATCATCATATTGTGAAAGAATGCCATCAAAGAACGAATGTTGACGTGGGCGGCTTCTGCTCCAGCTCATCATCTTATTGTGGAAGAAGGAAGCCATCAGTGAACGGATGAGGACGTGGCCGGCTCGTGCTCCAGCTCATCATCTCATTGCGAAAGAAGGAAGCCGTCAGTGAACAAATGAGAGCGTGGGCGGCTCGTGCCCCAGCTCATCATCTCATTGTGTAAGAAAGAAGCCATCAGTGAACGAATAAGGGAGTGGGCGGCTCGTGCTCTAGCTCATCATTTTATTGTAAAAGAAGGATGCCATCAGTGAATGAATTAGGCCGTGGCTGGCTCCTGCTTCAGCTTATCATCTTATTGTAAAAGAAGGTAGCTATCAGTGAACGAATGAGGGCGGGGGAGGTTTGTGCTCCAGCTCATCATCTTATTGGGAAAGAAGGAAGCTCTAAGTGAACGAATGAGGGCGTAGGCGGCTCGTGCTCCAGCTCAATATCTTATTGTGGTAGAAAGAAGCCATCTGTGAACAAATGAGGGCGTGGGCGGCTCGTGCTCCAGCTCAACATCTCATTGTGGAAGAAGGAAAACATAAGTGAACAAGTGAGGGCGTAGGCAGCTCGTGCTTCGGCTAATCAACTTATTGTGTAAGAAGGAAGCCATTAGTAAACGAATGATGGCGTGGGCGGTTCGTGCTCCAGCTCATCATATTAGTGTGAAGAAGAAAGCCATCATGGAACGAAGGATGGCGTGGGTGGCACGTGCTTCAGCTCATCATCTTATTGTGAAAGAAGGATGTCATCAGTGAACGAATTAGGGCGTGGGCGGCTCGTGCTCCAGCACATCATCTTATTGTGAAAGAAGGTAGCCATCGGTGAACGAATGAGGGCGTGGCCGGCTCATGCTCCAGCTAATCATCTTATTGTGGAAGAAGTAAGACATCAGTGAACGAATGAGGTCGTGGGCGGCTCGTGCTCCAGCTCACCATTTTATTGTGAAAGAAGTAAGACATCAGTGAACGAATGAGGTCGTGGGCGGCTCGTTCTCCAGCTCATCATCTTATTTTGAAAGAAGTAAGCCATCAGCTAACGAATAAGGGCGTTGGAGGGCTCGTGCTCCAGCTCATCATCTTATTGTGAAAGAAGGGAGTCATCAGTGAACGAATGCGGACGTGGGCAGCTAGTGCTCCAGCTCATCATATTATTGTGAGAGAAGGAAGCCATCAGTGAACGAATGAGCGCGTGAGCGGCTCGTGCTCCTGCTCATCGTCTTATTGTAAAAGAAAGAAGCCATCAGAGAACGTATGAGGGCGTGGGCGGCTCATGTTTCAGCTCACCATCTTATTGTAGAAGAAGGAAGCTATCAATGAACGAATGAGGGCGTGGGTGGCTCGTGCTCCTGCTCATCATCTTATTGTAAAAGTATCAACCCATCAGAGAGCGAATGAGGACGTGGGCGGCTCGTGCTCCAGCTCGTCATCTTATTGTGAAAGAAGGAAGCCATCACTGAACGGATGAGGGTGTGGACGGCTCGTGCTCCTGCTCATCTTTTTATTGTGAAAGAAGGAAGCCAGCAGTGAACGATTGAGGGCGTGGGCGGCTCATTCACAGCTCAGCATCTTATTGTGAAATAAAGCCACCAGAGAACGAATGAGGACGTGTGCGGCTCGTACTTCAGTTCATCATCTTATTTTGAGATGAAGCTATCAGCGAACGATAAGGACGTGGGCAGCTCGTGTTACATCTCACCATCTTATTGTGAAAGGAGGAAGCCATCAGTGAACGAAGAAGTACGTGGACGGCTCGTACTCCAGCTCATCATCTTTTTGTGAAAAAAGGAAGCCATCAGTAAACGAATGAGGGCGTTGACGGTTCGTGCTCCAACGCATCATCTCATTGTGAAAGAAGGAAGCCATCAGTGAACGAATGGGAGCGTGGACGGTTCGTGCGCCTGTTCATCATCTTATTGTGAAAAAAAGGGAGCCTTCAGTGAGCGGATGAGGGCGTGGGCGGCTCGTGCTCCAGCTCATCATCTTACTGTGGAAGAAAGAAGGTATCAGTGAACAAATGAGGGCGTGTGCGGCTTGTGTACCAGCTCATCATCTTATAGTGAAAGAAGGAAGCCATCACTGAATGAATGTTAGCATGGGCGGCTTGTGCTCCTGCTCATCATCTCATTGTGAAAGAAGCTAGCCATCAGTGAACGAATCAGGCCGTAAGAAACTCGTGCTCCAGCTCATCATCTTATTGTGACAGAAGGAAGCCATCAGAGACCGAACAAAAGCGTGGGAGCCTCGTGCTCCAGCTCATCATCTTATTGTGAAAGAAGGAAGCTATCAGTGAATGAATGAGGGAGTGGACGGCTCGTGCTCCAGCTTATCATCTTATTGTGTAAGAAGGTTGCCATCAGTGAACGAATAAGGGCGTGGACGGCTCGTGCACCAACTTATCATCTTATTGTGAAAGAAGGAAGCTATCACTGAACGATTGAGGGCGTGCGCGGCTTGTGCTCTAGCTCATCATTAATTGTGAAAGAAGGATGCCATCAGTGAACGAATTAGGCCGTGGGTGCCTCGTGCTTCAGCTTATCATCTTATTGTAGAAGAGGGTAGCCATCACTGAACGATTGGGGGCGTGGGCGGCTCGTGCTTTAGCTCATCATTTTATTGTGAAAGAAAGATGCCATCAGTGAACGAATTAGGCCGTGGATGGCTCGTGCTTCAGCTTATCATCTTATTGTAGAAGAAGGTAGCTATCAGATAACGAATGCGGGCGTGGGCGGCTCGTGTACCTGCTCATCATTTTGATGTGAAAAAAGGAAGTCATCAGTGAGCGAATGAGGCCGTGCGCAGCTCATGCTTCAGCTCATCATCTCATTGTGACAGAAGGAAGCCATCAGTGACCGAATGAGGGCGTAAGAGGCTCGTTCTCCAGCTAATCATCTTATTGTGAAAGAAGGAAGCCATCACTGAACGAAGAAGAGCGTGGGCTACTCGTGCTTCAGCTCATCATCATATTGTGAAAGAATGCCATCAAAGAACGAATGTTGGCGTGGTTGGCTCGTGCTCCAGCTAATCATCTTATTGTGAAAGAAGGAAGCCATCAGTGAACGAACGAGGGCGTGGCCGGCTCGTGCTCCAGCTCATCATCTTATCGTGAAAGAAGGAAGCCATCAGTGAACAAATGGGAGCGTTGGCGGCTCGTGCCCCAGCTCATCATCTTATTGTGTAAGAAAGAAGCTATTAGTGAACGAATGAGGGAGTGGGCGGCTCGTGCTCCAGCTCATCATCTTATTGTGAAAGAAGGTAGCCATCAGTGAACGAATGAGAGCGTGGGCGGCTCGTGCTCTGGCTCAACATCTCATTATGAAAGAAGGAAGTCATCAGTGAACAAGTGAGGACGTAGGCAGCTCGTGCTTCGGCTAATTAACTTATTGTGAAAGAAGGAAGCTATCAGTAAACGAATGAGAGCGTGGGTGGCTTTCCTCCAGTTCAACATCTTGTTGTGAAAAAAGGAAGCGATCAGTGAATGAATGAGGGCGTGAGCGGCTCGTGCTCCAGCTCATCATCTTATTGTGAAAGAATATGCCATCATTGAACGAATGATGGCATGTGCGAATCGTGCTCCAGCTCATCACCTTATTGTAGCAGAAGGTAGTCATCAGTGAACGAATGAGCGTGGGCGGCTCGTGCTCCAGCTTTTCATCTTAATATAAAAGAAGGAAGCCATCAGTGAACGAAAGAAGGCCTCGGTGGCTCGTGCTCCAGCTCATCATATTATTGTGAACGAAGAAAGCCATCATGGAACGAAGGAGAGCGTGGGCGACTCGTGCTCCATCTCAACATCTTATTGTGGAAGAAGGAAGCCAACAGTGAATGAATGAGGGCGTGAGCGGCTCGTGCTTCAGCTCATCATCTTATTGTGAAAGAAGGAAGTCAACACTGAACGAAGGAGAGCGGGAGAGGTTCGTGCTCCAGCTCAACATCATATTGTGAAAGAAGGAAGCAATCAGTGATCGAATGAGGGCGTGGGCTCCCGTGCTCCGGCTCAACATTTTATTGTGAAAGAAGGAAGCCATCAGTGAACAAGTGAGGGCGTAGGCAGCTCGTGCTTTGGCTAATCAACTTATTGTAAAAGGATGAAGACATCATTGAACGAAGGAGGACGTGGGCGGCTCGTACTCCAGCTCATCATCTTATTGTGAAAGGAGGAAGCCATCTGTGAACGAAGGAGGACGTGGGCGGATCGTACTCCAGCTCATCATCTTATTGTGAAAGAAGGAAGCCATCAGTAAACGAATGAAGGCGTGGACGGTTAGTGCGCCTGTTCATCATCTTATTGTGAAAGAAGGGAGCAATCAGTGAGCGGATGAGGGCGTGGGTGGCTCGTGCTCCTGCTCATCATCTCATTGCGAAAGAAGGGAGCCATCAGTGAACAAATGAGGCTGTAGGAGGCTCGTGCTCCAGCTCAACATCTTATTGTGAAAGAAGGAAGCAATCGGTGAACGAATGAGGGCGTGTGCGGCTTGTAATCAAGCTCAACATCTTGTTGTGAAAGAAAGAAGCGATCACTGAACGAATGAGAGCGTGGGCGGCTCGTTCTTCTACTCATCATTTTATTGTGAAAGAAGGGAGCAATCAGTGAGCGGATGAGGGCGTGGGTGGCTCGTGCTCCTGCTCATCGTCTCATTGCGAAAGAAGGGAGCCATCAGTGAACAAATGAGGCTGTAGGAGGCTCGTGCTCCAGCTCATCATCTTATTGTGAAAGGAGAAAACCATCAGTGAACGAATGAGGGCGTGTGCGGCTCGTGCTCCAGCACATCATCTTATTGTGAAAGTAGGAAGCCATCAGTGACCGAATGAGGGCGTAGGCGGCTCGTGCTCCAGCTCATCATCATATTGTGAATGGACGCTATCAGTGAACGGATGAGGGCATGGGCGGCTCGTGCTCCAGCTCATCATTTTATTGGGAAATGAAACCATTGGAGAATGAATGTTGGCGTTGGCGGCTCGTGCTCCAGCTCATCATCTTATTGTGAAAGGAGGAAGCCATCGGTGAACGAATGGTGGCGTGGGCCACTCGTGCTCCAGCTCATCATCTTCTTGTAAAAGGAAGTCATCAGAGAACGGATTTGGGCATGGGCGGCTCGTGCTTCAGCTCATCATCATATTGTGAAAGATTGCCATCAAAGAACGAATGTTGACGTGGGCGGCTCCTGCTCTAGCTCATCATCTTATTGTGGAAGAAGGAAGCCATCAGTGATTGAATGAGGGCGTGGCCGGCTCGTGCTCCAGCTTATCATCTTATTGTGAAAGAAGGTAGCCATCAGTGAACGAATGAGGGAGTGGGCGGCTCGTGCACCAGCTCATCATCTTATTGTGAAAGAAGGTAGCCATCAGTGAACGAATGAGGGCGTGGGCGGCTCGTGCTCTAGCTCATCATTTTATTGTGAAAGAAGGATGCCATCAGTGAACGAATTAGGCCGTGGGTGGCTAGTGCTTCAGCTTATCATCTTATTGTATAAGAAGGTAGCTATCAGTGAACGAATGAGGGCGGGGGAGGTTCGTGCTCCAGCTCATCATCTTATTGGGAAAGAAGGAAGCTCTCAGTGAACGAATAAGGGCGTGGGCGGCTCGTGCTCCAGCTCAACATCTTATTGTGGTAGAAAGAAGCCATTTGTGAACAAATGAGGGCGTGGCGGCTCGTGCTCCAGCTCAACATCTCATTGTGGAAGTAGGAAACCATAAGTGAACAAGTGAGGATGTATGAAGCTCGTGCTTCGGCTAATCAACTTATTGTGAAAGAAGGAAGCCTTTAGTAAACGAATGAGGGCGTGGGTGGCTTGTGCTCCAGCTCATCAACTTATTGTGAAAGAAAAATGCCATCATTGAACAAATGATGGCGTGGGCGGTTCGTGCTCCAGCTCATCATATTAGTGTGAAGAAGAGAGCCATCATGACGAAGGAGGGCGTGGGTGGCACGTGCTCCATCTCAACATCTTATTGTGTAAGATGGAAGCCAACAGTGAACGAATGAGGGCGTGGGCGGCTCGTGCTTCAGCTCTTCATCTTATTTTGAAAGAAGGTAGCCATCATGGAACGAAGGAAAGCGTGGGCGGCTCGAGCTCCATCTCAATATCTTATTGTGGAAGAAGGATGCCATCAGTGAACGAATGAGGGCGTGAGCGACTCATGCTCCAGCTCATGATTTTATTGTGAAAGAAGGAAGCCATCATTGAACGAATGAGGGCGTCTGCGGCTCGTGCTACAGCTCATCATCTTATCGTAAAAGGAAGCCATCATAGAAAGAATTTGGGCGTGGGCGGCTCGTGCTTCAACTCATCATCTTATTGTGAGAGGAAGCCATCAGACAACAAATGTTCACGTGGGCGGCTCGTGCTCCATCTCATCATCTTATTGTGGAAGAAGAAAGCCATCGTTGAACGAATGAGGGCGTGTGCGGCTCATGCTCTAGCTCATCATCTTATTGTGAAAGAAGGATGTCATCAGTGAACGAATTAGGGAGTGGGCGGCTCGTGCTCCAGCTCATCATCTTATTGTGAAATAAGGTAGCCATCAGTGGACGAATATAGGCGTGGGCGGCTCGTGCTCTAGATCATCATTTTATTGTGAAAGAAGGTTGCCATCAGTGAACGAATGAGGGGTGAACGGCTCGTGCACCAACTTATCATCTTATTGTGGAAGAAAGAAGCCATCACTGAACGATTGAGGGCGTGGGCGGCTCGTGCTCATGCTCATCATCTTTTTGTGAAAGAAGGAAGCCGTCAGTGAGCGAATGAGGCCGTGTGCAGCTCATGCTCCAGCTCATCATCTCATTGTGAAAGAAGGAAGCCATCAGTGACCGAATGAGGGCGTAAGAGGCTCGTGCTCTAGCAAATCATCTTATTGTGAAAGAAGGAAGCTATCACTGAACGAATGAGAGCGTGGGCGACTCGTGCTCCAAATCATTTTATCTGGAAAAGGAAGTCATCAGAGAACGGATTTGGGCGTGGGAGGCTCGTGCTTCAGCTCATCATTATATTGTGAAAGAATGACATCAACGAACGAATGTTGTCGTGAGCGGCTCGTGCTCAAGCTCATCATATTATTGTGAAAGAAGAAAGCCATCATGGAACGAAGGAGGGCGTTGGCGGCTCGTTCTCCAGCTCATCATCTTATTGTGAGAAAACGAGGTCATCAGTGAACGAATGAGGGAGTGGGCGGCTCGTGCTCCAGCTCATCATCTTATTGTGAAAGAAGGTAGCCATCAGTGAACGAATGAGGGCGTGTGCGGCTCGTGCTTCAGCACATCATCTTATTGTGAGAGAAGGAAGCCATCAGTGACCGAATGAGTGCGTGGGCGGCTCGTGCTAGAGCTCATCATCATATTGTGAATGGACGCCATTAGTGAACGGATGAGGGCATAGGCGGCTCGTGCTCCAGCTCATCATTTTATTGTGAAAGGAAACCATTAGAGAATTAATCTGGGCATAGGCAGCTCGTTCTCTAGCTCATCATCTTTTTTGTGAAAGAAGGGAGCCATCAGCTAACGAATAAGGGCGTTGGCGGCTCGTGCTCCAGCTTATCATCTTATTGTGAAAGGAGGTTGCCATCAGTGAACGAATGAGGGGTGGACGGCTCGTGCACCAACTTATCATCTTATTGTGGAAGAAAGAAGCCATTACTGAACGATTGAGGGCGTGGGCGGCTCGTGCGCATGCTCATCATCTTTTTGTGAAAGAAGGAAGCCATCAGTGAGCGAATGAGGCCGTGTGCAGCTCATGCTCCAGCTCATCATCTCATTGTGAAAGAAGGAAGCCATCAGTGACCGAATGAGGGCGTAAGAGGCTCGTGCTCTAGCGAATCATCTTATTGTGAAAGAAGGAAGCTATCTCTTGAACGAATGAGAGCGTGGGCGACTCGTGCTCCAAATAATTTTATCTGTAAATGGAAGTCATCAGAGAACGGATTTGGGCGTGGGAGGCTCGTGCTTCAGCTCATCATCATATTGTGAAAGAATGACATCAACGAACGAATGTTGGCGTGAGCGTCTCGTGCTCAAGCTCATCATATTATTGTGAAAGAAGAAAGCCATCATGGAACGAAGGAGGGCGTGGGCGGCTCGTGCTCCAGCTCATCATCTTATTGTGAGAAAACGAAGTCATCAGTGAACGAATGAGGGAGTGGGCGGCTCGTGCTCCAGCTCATCATCTTATTGTGAAAGAAGGTAGTCATCAGTGAACGAATATGGGCGCGGGCGGCTCGTTTTTCTACTTATCATCTTATTGTAAAAGATGGGTGCCATCAGTAAACGAATGAGGGCGTGGGAAGATCGTGCTCCAGCACATAATCTTATTGTGAAAGAAGAAAGCTATCACTGAACGAATAAGGGCGTGGGCGGCTCGTGCTCCGGCTCATCATCTTATTGTGAAAGAAGTAAGCCATCAGTGAACGAATGAGGGCGTGTGCGGCTCGTGCTTCAGCACATCATCTTATTGTGAGAGAAGGAAGCCATCAGTGACCGAATGAGTGCGTGGGCGGCTCGTGCTCCAGCTCATCATCATATTGTGAATGGACGCCATTAGTGAACGGATGAGGGCATGGGCGGCTCGTGCTCCAGCTCATCATCTTTTTGTGAAAGAAGGGAGACATCAGCTAACGAATGAGGGCGTTGGCGGCTCGTGCTCCAGCTCATCATCTTATTGTGAAAGGAGGAAGCCATCGGTGAACGAATGAGGGCGTGGCCGGCTCATGCTCCAGCTAATCATCTTATTGTGGAAGAAGTAAGACATCAGTAAACGAGTGAGGTCGTGTCCGGCTCGTGCTCCAGCTCATAATTTTATTGTGAAATAAGTAAGACATCAGTGAACGAATGAGGTCGTGGGCGGCTCGTTCTCCAGCTCATCATCTTATTGTGAAAGGAGGAAGCCATCAGCTAACGAATAAGGGCGTTGACGGCTCGTGCTCCAGCTCATCATCTTATTGTGAAAGAAGGGAGTCATCAGTGAACGAATGCGGACGTGGGCAGCTAGTGCTCCAGCTCATCATATTATTGTGAAAGAAGGAAGCCATCAGTGAACGAATGAGAGCGAGAGCGGCTCGTGCTCCTGCTCATCGTCTTATTGTAAAAGAAAGAAGTCATCAGAGAACGAATGAGGGCGTGGGTGGCTCGTGCTCCTACTCATCTTCTTATTGTATAAGTAGGAACCCATCAGAGAGCGAATGAGGACGTGGGCGGCTCGTGCCACAGCTCACCATATTCTTGTGAAAGGAGGAAGCCATCGAAAAGCGAATGAGGATGTGGGCGGCTCGTGCTCCAGCTCATCATCTTATTGTGAAAGAAGGAAGCCATCACTGAATGAATGAGGGCGTGGACGGCTCGTGCTCCTGCTCATCTTTTTATTGTGAAAGAAGGAAGCCAGCAGTGAACGATTGAGGGCGTGGGCGGCTCATGCTCCAGCTCAGCATCTTATTGCGAAATAAAGCCACCAGAGAACGAATGAGGGCGTGTGCGGCTCGTTCCTCAGTTCATCATCTTATTGTGAAATGAAGCTATCAGCGAACGATAAGGACGTGGGCAGCTCGTGTTACAGCTCACCATATTATTGTGAAAGGAGGAAGCTATCAGAAAACGAATGAGGATGTGGGCGGCTCGTACTCCAGCTCATCATCTTATTGTGAAAGGAGGAAGCCATCAGTGAACGAAGGAGGACGTGGACGGCTCGTACTCCAGCTCATCATCTTATTGTGAAAAAAGGAAGCCATCAGTAAACGAATGAGGGCGTTGACGGTTCGTGCTCCAACGCATCGTCTCATTGTGAAAGTAGGAAGCCATCAGTGAACGAATGAGAGCGTGGACGGTTCGTGCGCCTGTTCATCATCTTATTGTGAAAGAAGGGAGCCTTCAGTGAGCGGATGAGGGCGTGGGCGGCTCGTGCACCAACTTATCATCTTATTGTGAAAGAAGGATGCTATCACTGAACGATTGAGGGCGTGGGCGGCTCGTGCTCTAGCTCATCATTTATTGTGAAAGAAGGATGCCATCAGTGAACGAATTAGGCCGTGGGTGCCTCGTGCTCCAGCTTATCATCTTATTGTAGAAGAGGGAACCATCACTGAACGATTGAGGGCGTGGGCGGCTCGTGCTCTAGCTCATCATTTTATTGTGAAAGAAGGATGCCATCAGTGAACGAATTAGGTCGTGGATGGCTCGTGCTTCAGCTTATCATCTTATTGTAGGAGAAGGTAGCTATCATTGAATGAATGAGAACGGGGGAGGTTCGTGCTCCAGCTCATCATCTTATTGGGAAAGAAGGAAGCCATCAGTGAACGAATGAGAGCGTGAGCGGCTCGTGCTCCTGTTCATCGTCTTGTTGTAAAAGAAAGAAGTCATCAGAGAACGAATGAGGCCGTGCGCAGCTCATGCATCAGCTCATCATCTTATTGTGACAGAAGGAAGCCATCAGTGACCGAAAGAGGGCGTAAGAGGCTCGTTCTCCGGCTAATCATCTTATTGTGAAAGAATGAAGCCATCACTGAACGAAGAAGAGCGTGGGCGACTCGTGCTCCAGCTCATCATCTTATTGTAAAAGGAAGTCATCGGTGAACGGATTTGGGCGTGAGCGGCTCGTGCTTCAGCTCATCATCATATTGTGAAAGAATGCCATCAAAGAACGAATGTTGGCGTGGGCGGCTCGTGCTCTAGCTCATCATCTTATTGTGAAAGAAGGAAGCCATCAGTGAACGAACGAGGGCGTGGCCGGCTCGTGCTCCAGCTCATCATCTTATCTTGAAAGAAGGAAGCCATCAGTGAACAAATGGGAGCGTGGGCGGCTCTTGACCCAGCTCATCCTCTTATTGTGTGAGAAAGAAGCTATTAGTGAACGAATGAGGGAGTGGGCGGCTCGTGCTCCAGCTCATCATCTTATTGTGAAAGAAGATAGCCATCAGTGAACGAATGAGAGAGTGGGCGGCTCGTGCTCTAGCTTATCATTTTATTGAGAAAGAAGGATGCCATCAGTGAACGAATTAGATCGTGGGTGGCTCTTTTGCTTCAGCTTATCATCTCATTGTAGGAGAAGGTAGCTATCATTGAATGAATGAGAACGGGGGGGTTCAAGCTCCAGCTCATCATCTTATTGGGAAAGGAAGCTATCAGTGAACGAATGAGGGCGTGGGCGGCTCGTGCTCCAGCTCAACATCTTATAGTGTTAGAAAGAAGCCATCAGTGAACAAATTAGGGCGTGGGCGGCTCGTGCTCCAGCTCAACATCTTGTGTGAAAGAAGGAAGCGATCAGTGAACGAATGATGGCGTGAACGGTTCGTGCTCCAGCTCATCATATTAGTGTGAAGAAGAAAGCCATCATGGAACGAAGAAGGGCGCGGGTGGCACGTGCTCCATCTCAACATCTTATTGTATAAAAAGGAAACCAACAGTGAACGAATGAGGGCGTGGGCGGCTCGTGCTTCAGCTCATCATCTTATTGTGAAAGAAGGTAGCCATCATGGAACGAAGGAAAGCGTGGGCGGATCGAGCTCCATCTCAATATCTTATTGTGAAAGAAGGAAACCACCAGTGAACGAATGAGGGCGTGGGCGACTCATGCTCCAGCTCATCATCTTTATGAAAAGGGAGGCAATCAGAGGAAGAATTTAGGCGTCTGCGGCTCGTGCTTTAGCTCATCATCTTATTGTGAGAGGAAGCCATCAGACGACGAATGTTTACGTGGGCGGCTCGTGCTCCAGCTCATTATCTTATTGTGAGAGGAGAAAGCCATCAGCGAACAAATGATGGCGTGGGCGGCTCGTGCTCTAGCTAATAATTTTATTGTGATAAAAGGTTGCCATCAGTGAACGAATGAGGGCGTGGGCGGCTCGTGCTCCAGCTCATCATCTTATTGTGAAAAAAGGATGCCATCAGTGAACAAATTAGGGCGAGGGCGGCTCGTGCTCCAGCTCATCATCTTATTGTGAAAGAAGGTAGCCATCAGTGAACGAATATAGGCGTGGGCGGCTCGTGCTCGAGCTCATCATTTTATTGTGAAAGAAGGTTGCCATCAGCGAACGAATGATGGCGTGGGCGGCTCGTGCTCTAGCTAATCATTTTATTGTAAAAAAAGGTTGCCATCAGTGAGTGAATGAGGCCGTGTGCAGCTCATGCTCCAGCTCATCATCACATTGTGACAGAAGGAAGCCATCAGTGAGCGAATGAGGGCGTAAGAGGCTCGTGCTCCAGCTAATCATCTTATTGTGAAAGAAGGAAGCCATCATTGAACGAAGGAGAGCTTGGGCGACTTGTGCTCCGCTTAATTTCTTTGTAAAAGGAAGTCATCAGAGAACGAATTTGAGCGTGGGTGGCTCGTGCTTCAGCTCATCATCATATTGTGAAAGAATGACATCAGTGAACGAATGAGGACGTGGCCGGCTCGTGCTCCAGCTCATCATCTTATCGTGAAAGAATTAAGCCATCAGTAAAAAATGGGAGCGTGGGCGGCTCGTGCCCAGCCAATCTTCTTATTGTGGAAGAAAGAAGCCATCAGTGAACGAATGAGGGAGTGGGCGGATCGTGATCCAGCTCATCATCTTATTGTCAATGAAGGTAGCCATCAGTGAACGAATGAGAGCGTGGGCGGCTCGTACTCTAGCTCATCATTTTATTGTGAAAGAAGGATACCATAAGTGAACGAATTAGGCCGTGGGTGGCTCGTTCCTCAGCTTATCATCTTATTGTAGAAGAAGGAAGCCATCAGTAAACGGATGATCGCGGGGGAGGTTCGTGCTCCAGCTCAGCATCTTATTGGGAAAGAAGGAAGCTATCAGTGAACGAATGAGGGCGTGGGCGGCTCGTGCTCCATCTGAACATCTTATTGTGAAAGAAAGAAGTCATCAGTGAACAAATGAGGGCGTAGGCAGCTCGTGCTTCAGCTAATCAACTCATTGTGAAAGAAGAAAGCCATTATTAAACGAATGAGGGCGTGGGTGGCTTGTGCTCCAGCTCAACATCTTGTTGTGAAAGAAGAAAGCGATTAGTGAAAGAATGAGGGCGTGGGCGGCTGGTGCTCCAGTTCATCATCTTGTTGTGCAAGAAGAATGCCATCGTTGAACGAATGATGGCGTGGGCGGTTCGAGCTCCAGGTCATCACCTTATTGTAACAGAAGGTAGCCATCAGTGAACGAAGGAGGGCGTGGGTGGCTCGTGCTCCAGCTCATCATCATAATATAAAAGAAGGAAGCCATCAGTGAACGAATGAAGGCGTGGGCGGCTCGTACTCCAGCTCATCATATTATTGTGAAAGAAGAAAGCCATCATGGAACGAAGGAGGGCGTGGGGGGCTCGTGCTCCTGCTCATCATCTTATTGTGAAAGAAAGAAGTCATCAGTGAACGAATGAGTGAGTGGGCGGCTCGTCCTTCAGCTCATCATCTTTTTGTGAAAGAAGGTAGCCATCACGAAACGAAGGAGGGCGTGGGCGGCTCGTGCTTCATCTCAACATCTTATTGTGAAAGAAGGAAGCCAACAGTGAACGAATGAGGGCGTGGGCGACTCGTGCTCCAGCTCATAATCTTATTGTAAAGGGAGGCCATCAGAAAAAGAATTTGGGCGTGGGCGGCTCGTGCTTCAGCTCATCATCTTATTGTGAGAGGAAGCCATCAGACGACGAATGTTCACGTGGGCGGCTCGTGCTCCAGCTCATCATCTTATTGTGAAAGGAGAAAGCCATTAGCGAACGAATGATGACGTGGGAGGCTCGTGCTCTAGCTATTCATTTTATAGTAAAAAAAGGTTGCCATCAGTGAACGAATGAGGGTGTGGACGGCTCGTGCTCCATCTCATCATCTTATTGTGAGAGAAGAAAGCCATCAGTGAACGAATGAGGGCGTGTGCGGCTCGTGCTCCAGCTCATCATCTTATTGTGAAAGAAAGATGCCATCAGTGAACGAATTAGGGCGTG
>SDVV010008274.1:0-17295 GCA_016164225.1 Gammarus roeselii | reverse complement strand
CTTAGAAGCAATCATTACCCTTAGAAGCAATCATTACCCTTAGAAGCAATCATTACCCTTAGAAGCAATCATTACCCTTAGAAGCAATCATTACCCTTAGAAGCAATCATTACCCTTAGAAGCAATCATTACCCTTAGAAGCAATTATTACCCTTAGAAGCAATCATTACCCTTAGAAGCAATCATTCGAAGCTGTTTGTCTTTTACTCAGTGTTGGGTGCATTTGGGTAACTGCAAAAGCAAACCTTTAAATTCGATCACGTCGTCATGTAGCCTCCCTATTTCCCCAATGCCACACCTCCCTGGGAATTGGGAATTGTAGGATAGCAGTGGGATTAATACACGGGCAATCACGGCTCCCCAAACAAGGTTACTTTAACCCATCACGTCCGGGAATTACTTGAATCACGTGACCGTATTTCAGGGCTCTCCTAACAACAAGAAGAGCAACACGTATTTAAAAGCAACAAAAAAACAGCAACAACAATTCCGTCGAACAGTCAGCAAAGAAACTTGGAGTCAATTCTCAGGGTACTTTTAAACAGCGTTCTAAATTGAAACTTAGTTGGCTGGTCCCACAGGCCGATGTTGATCGATGAAAAACAAGCGAATTCGCAAATAACGAACGACCTGCCGAAGAAAATCTTCGGCTTTTGGGGTAACAGATGATCCGTCAACTACAGGAAGCTTTATTCCTATCAGGAACGAGGCTCCAGAAATTTGGGTATCAAAATATGCCAGGAGAAGAGGGAGGGTCCTCGAAAGGGATGTTGGAAGAGAACAGCAAGGTGAAGAAAGGGGAACCCAGCATTCGCGCTAAAATTATTTCCGCACACGAGCTCAATCGCCACTTCACTTTACCTCACTGTCATGGCCGGACACTGTAATAACCGCTAAAAATCTTCCATCACACGTGCTTTCGACCTAAACGATGCTTCAGCCCACACGCTTTTTCCGCCACTTCAAAATCTGCCCTGGTGCCTTCAATACTTGGCTGCAATAACCGAGCACTTGTGACAGTTCATCCCTGCGCTGGCGCCTCCAATACTTGGCTGCAATAACCGAGCACTTGTGACAGTTCATCCCTGCGCTGGTGCCTCCAATACTTGGCTGCAATAACCGAGCACTTGGGACAGTTCATCCCTGCGCTGGTGCCTCCAATACTTGGCTGCAATAACCGAGCACTTGTGACAGTTCATCCCTGCGCTCGTGCCTCCAATACTTGGCTTAATAACCCACACTTGGGACAGAGAATTGCGCCTGTAACCGATTGATGCCAACCATTGACGTCGACATTTGTAGTTAGGAAGCATAAAAGGAGAGATGAGGTAAAGTCTCGTATGTACGGAAATTATTCTTGAGTTTTTTTAGCTCAATTACACTTACACGAGCACGGAAATATGCGTTTGTTCGCATACAGATTATTAACCGATTATTAACTGAGAACCCCCTAGATACCACAGGTTAGTCCCTAGTTTGTGCTGGGACCTTAAACCGCACGTTTGCTTTGCTTGCAGAGTGTTCAATCAACGTTAACGTTAGAAGCGGTAAAGCCGGTCAAGAGGCCTTTAAGAGTGAGCACCCTGGCCCCTGGCGTGAACCAGGAGGCCGATGAGGGAAGGAACAAACCTCATTTGAGAGGGGCCAGCATCTTCTCCGGTGTGACGAAGACCAAGATCCCAACAGCGAAGAACGTCAGCCTCTCACGGACGACCAGCGACACCTCGGCCGAGGACGATCAAAGAAACGACCGCATCGAGGAGTTGACAAAAAAAAATCAGGAAATCATGAACTTACTTAACCCAGTGACAGGTTTCACTGAGCAGGACACTGAAGGCGCCATCATAAGACCTAGCATAATCGACGACCGTCTAACGAGACTCGAGTGCCACGTCAAAGCTATACTCCTTCAAGTCCACGAACTCGTGAAAACTCGACAAAACAAAGATCCTGCAAAGTGCGCAAGCGCCTCTACATCCACATCCGATGACAACCGCGACGACTCTTCACCCACAAAAAAAAACGAGCTCTGAGGGCTTCAAGTAAGCAGCAGTACAAGCCATTTAATGAACACAACCTGTTCAACAATGGTCCCACCTTTTCCGAACACCTGAAGATCACGTCCGACGCCAACGATCACGTTCGACTTCCATACACTTAGCGCAGAAAGAGCTGGGCTCCTTCACTGGCAGTCCAATCCTTAGCATTACCACCAGCGGCGACGAAAGATTCGCCATCAGAGTAGATAAGAAACTCCAAAGTAACACAATTCTCTCCAAGACTTGACTATGCAAAAAAACATGCACAATCGTACCATACCCGACTTTCTCTACAAGTTCAGGTTTAATTTACGTTGAAGATATCCCGAAAGACGAAATCGACGACTACATTACCGGACTCGTTCAATACGAGGACTGCATGGTCGAAGCAAAAATTGCACCAAAAATCACACCAAAAAACGACACCACCACAGCCCTAATACTGAAATTCAACTGACCCACCCGACTCAAATACCTAGACATTCCTTTCTGCGCCACCAAAACCAAAGTCACACCATTCGAGAGATGTCCGATGCGATGTTACAAATGCCAGAAATACGGACACACGACCGGAAACTGTAACTGTAACAAAGATGTTGGAACTGCTCCCAAGACAATCATGACGAACGGGCAGAACCCCAGTCTTGCCAGTCCGAAGAGCCGCACTGCTTTTACTGCAAGGTGAACGGCCACTATACCGGGCACAGAGATTGCCCCAGGAGGAGACGGAGAGAGTGATCTTCCAATTCCAGATGGTCCACATGGTCGGGCGACGAGAGGCTGTGGCCTCGATGCTCTCCTCCTCTGATGACACTCCTACCCAAGAGAAAAGACCGGCACCATTCCCCACTCACTTCTTCATAACGCCCAAAGGTAGCGGTGCAAGCGAAGTGGCCTCTTCAACAAATCCATTTAAAATGATGATCTCGTTCTCCCAGCAACTGGGAGGAGAGCCGAAAGACGTTCAACGACAGGGAAAGAAGTATCTGGCCCAGTAGTAGAACGTGAACAAAGTAACTCAAAGCGAAACATTACCGAAATTAACGAACTCAGTCACTGTTGAAATACACCCGTCCTTCAACAATACCAAACGAGTTGTTTACACTTTTCTCTACAGACCAACAACAGACCTCAGTGCTTCCTCAGAGGGTCTGGCAAAGGATTACGAAGTTACCAACGTTTGTCTAGCCGACTGGATCAAATCACAAAACACAAATTCTAGCGCTTAACAAATTACCTTCCCAGGACGCGACGCATAGGAATTAATAGTAATCCCTGGTGAACAAGGAAGAACCAAAACCTTCCCAGTTGCAACATGGCCTCCAATGTGAAAAAAATGCCTTGAATACGGCCGTCATCAAAAACTGCCAACTGCAGTCACCCCAACGCTGTAAGAGGTGTACCGACGAGCTCGACAGACAGCCCATCGCCAACTAAAGTGCTGGTCCATGGACCAGAAAGAAATATCAATCACACAAAACGAGCGCAGAGTTACATGGATGCAAGCTATTCAAATATGGAAAGACGAAAATCCAATTCGGTTTGATTATGTCAAAGCAGTCAAATCGTCGATTCAACCAAGCTCCTCCGAAGATTCTCCTACAACGTCAAAACAAGCCCTTAACAAGACTCTAACATTCCCCGGGGGCAGCAACGCTATCCCACTCAGCCCCAGCTACCGCCTCCGCACTCGAGATGAATCCCCCTTGCAATAATTCCTGCGATGACCCGGACACCGCGATGGACGCTTCCTCCTCAGCGGACCACGCAGCCAGGCTCACCACTACATCAACGAAAAGGCAAAGAGATGAAGAAGTTTCCGATGCCCACTCACTACAGAGCAAAAATATCAGTAACGACTTACAAATAACAGCTCCCTATGATAAGAACCATGAACTTCTCCCACATGTCTCTACCGCGCATCCATTCTGCAAAGGCCCAAACGAGCTCGACCCTCGAACACACCACCCGCGAGAACGACCAACGCCAGGACGGCGACGTGCTCAAAACCTAAATCAAAAAACTCATACTCGAGACTACTTAACAACCTGTCAGCTTACTTGTCTCAAATTGTTCGCAATCTATACATCCCCCCACGCAGTTTTAAGAAATTACCACAGAAAAAAAAGCTCTCGCTCGAGAAGCAAGCACGAAGAGCATAAACTCTCGTCCTTCTGCAAAAGCACTCACAGCCGCAATTGCAGCAACCCAAGCAAAACACACTCTACCGAAAGCAGCCGCTCCCGCGAGCACTCTCAATCAAGAACTCCTGGGCAAGCTCATAAGCACAAACCCACGAAGACTCGCAAACCATGCGACCACTCTAGATTATCAAGATCTGAGTGTGAACAGCCCTCAAAAAGAACACCAAAATACTTCAGTGGAACTGCCAGGGACTCTGAAACATGAAAGACGAAAAGCCATTCATAATCGCTACCCACAAAACTTTGGTGATATGCCTCCAAGAGATCTAACTCAGGGAGACCGCCACCTTCAGAATCCCATAATATATCATACACCGCCGCAAAGCAGTCAACGCGACTGCTCACGGCGGAGTGGCACTTGTGATCCACCAAGGCGTACCTCACTTCCTCTTTCCCCTAAGGCCAGAACTCCAAGCTATCGCTGTAAAAATATGCGTCTCGAGGCCAATAACAGTGGTACCCATCTACTCATCAAGAAGCCATGACCTCTCGGAAGCGCTAATGACTGAATTACTAAACCAACTGCCCTCGCCAATACTCTTCCTTGGAGACTTCAATAGCCACCATGAAACATGGGGATGCGTGAGAACAGATCCCAGGGGAGTGATAATGGCTAACACCATAAGCCCTCACAACCTGGTCAATCTCAACGACGGACAACTCACCCGAGTCATCCCCGAAAGTGAAACTGCCATCTCCTTTTCCATATGCTCCCCCACTCTGGCACCCGAGTTCGTTCGAAGAGTTCTGCCTTCAACACACAACAGCGACCATAACCCAGTCATCATATCACTCCTCACCAACCAACCAAGAAACTCTGCCCCACAAGAACTTCAATTCAAATACCGTAAAGGCAGCTGAGAGGTAAACTCGGCACACATCGCGTGGAGCGATATGGATGGCATACCCGAAAACATTTCGAAACACGACCTCGTCGTCCAACTATACGAAAAGTTTCAAGCTGCAGCCGTTTCAAGCTGCCGAAAGGTGCAAGAAGCAAGAGATAAGCGTGAAAGGCTATACAATGTTTACCGACTCGCACGGTCCCCCAGGAACCGAATAGCCTGGACAAGTGCAACGGCTGTATATCGAAAAATTCGAGCGGAGAAGAAACGAGAAAGCTGGGCTCAGTTAGTCAACACTATTAACCGAAACACTCCCCTCTCCCAGGTGTGGGAACAAAATCCGACGTATCCTGGGAAAACCCGAGCAACCCATCTACATTCTTTAAGACGAAGGCAGAACTTATTCTTCCCACGCGGAAATCGCAAACAAACTAGCTCAGGCTTCTAGCCAGATATCACAATCAACAAAGTACACGGCTGCGATCCAACAGGAAAAAGACTTGCGAGAAATTGAACATCTTGACTTTACTTCTGAAAACGAAGAGGGTTACTACAAACCTTTCTCCCTCCACGAACTACAGTGCGCTATAGACCATACACGCGAAGCCTCACCCGGGCTGGACATGATCAAGAATCTCCTTGATGTCACCCGTGAGCACATACTAAAAGTGTTCAGCACAATGTATTCAAACTCATGTTTCTCCGATCAATGGCGGGAATCTGTAATTATCCTAATACCCAAACATGGGAAATTCCACGGTGACCCACGGAACTACCGCCACATTGCCATTACCAGCGTCCTCTGTAAGACTTTGGAAGGAATGATTAACTCACTTCTTGTAGACTACCTTGTGATGCACGCAGGCCTGAACAACATCAAGTGGGCGGCCGCAAGCACCGTTCCACGACTGACCACCTTGTACAACTGGAATCTGACATTAGACGAGCTTTGTTCGAGGGGAACAAGTGGTTTCCATATTCTTCGACGGTGACAAAACCTACGACACTACATGGAAATACAGAATCATGAAAGATTTTCACCTCAAAGGCCTGAGAGGACACCTACCACGTTTTATCCATAAATTTCTGCAAAATCGTACCTTCAGGATCAAGGTCGGCGACACCCTGTCACCATCTTATCCTCTCTTTATCCTCAAATAAACCAGCTGTCCGACATTCTTCCGTGTGATGGAAGACTCTTCTCATCACCATACGTGTACGATCCCCCAAGCCTTTTAACGATTTAACATGAACTTCAGAAACGTCTAAGCCTAGTCGGAAACAGGGGGTTCTGAAACGGATTCCTATTCTCGCCTTCTAAAACTGCAAGCATGCACTTTACGCTCGTACCCGGCTTACATCTGAAACCAGACCTAATGTTGCATAATACACCTCTAGTATACCAAGAATCTATAAAGTTCCTAGGCCTCGTGTGGGACCCTAAACTCTCATGGCGGCCTCACATTGCAGCCCTGGTGACTCGCTGTAAACGGGCAACGGGACCTATACTATCGGTAACATCACTGAAATTCGGTGCCGACATTTGTGACAAAGAAGAATATATGCCCACCTTTTTCAATACGCGTGGACAACCTACTAACCTCGTTCAACATTAATCGCAGGGCTATCAAGCTTCATTCTTCTATCGATTTTTTCAAATCAATACACCAACGTTGATGATCAGCCCACCACTGGTCAACCTAGAATTGCTAGTGTACCCTAAAAAAATATACTTCAACAAACACGTACCGCCGAGAATTTTCAAGACTACTTGAGGAGCAATACTCGAAGCACCGCCATATATACACTGACGGCTCCAAAACGGCGGACGGAGTGGGAGCCGTCGCCGTGTGTGGCGAGACCACACATTGGGCAGCCTCACCCCGAGAGGCCTCTGTATTCTCTGCAGAGCTGTACGCACTCGAACTAGCCATCTGTATTGTCAAAACTGACCACCTCCCTAAATACGTCGTATTTTCGGACAGTCTGAGCGCTCTCACTCAGCTGATGATTCTGCACTATGAACACCCTGTACTTCGTAAAATGCAGCACGACCTCTTCACAATGTCCGGAACTGGTCAAGCTATTGAATTCTGCGGGATCCCTGGACACGTAGAAATAAGAGGCAACAAGCGCGCAGATTCCCTGGCTAAACAGGCGTCTTCCCACCAAGAACAATTTATTTCCATACATTACCGAGACTGGTTTCTAATCATCAATTCGCGTATAACATTTCGATGGAACCACTCGTGGCAACAGAGTGGACAAAAAATGCTTGCAGTTAAATCATCCGTAGGAGAATGGAACACCAAGTTTTCCAATAGAAGAGACCAAGTGTTCATTACTCGTTTGTGCACGGGACACACGTGGATAACTCACAACCATCTGATGGATGTAGACATGGGACCGGATGCGCCCCCGTGCCCCTGTGGCCCCCAGGAGGCGATCAGTGTGCAACACTTGCTTTTGGATTGAAATGCACTCGCAGTAGCTCGATGAGCCTTCGTAAGCTCCCCGTGCAACCTGCAACGCCTGCTCACAGAAACTGCCTACAGGAAAAAAGTAATGTTTTGGAAAACATACCGAACTATATGACTCTGTTTAAAACTAATCGTTGCTGAATCTTCTCCGTTCCTGAACGCACTACCTTGCTGATTTCCCAAGTTGAAGTTTGAATTCGACCGCGAGCACGTGCAACCCAACTGAACTTACGGATCCTCACGCCCTACGGCGGAGCTTGCTATGATTTCTTGTTGAGGTTCTGGTGGAACAAAGATGCAACTACTGATACTAGTAGTAGTAGGACAGACATTACCAGAAAACTGCTTTCCTTGTGTGGCAACGTCGGTTTCCAAGTAGAACAGCATTTCCTAGAGATGCCCTTCTGACATCTCACCTTGAAATATTCCTTTTATCTAGTAGATACCCCTCTGGTAACTCACCCTGAAATATATAATGACATATATTGCAGTTACCCTCCGACGTATCACCTTTAAAGTTATTCCATTATACAGTGTGAATGAACTAACTTTCTTCTCTCTCTTGTAGCCCAGATATGGGCGAGACCTAGTGCAGCAGGGAGAGGAGAGACGTTTAAGTGATAACCTTTTCTCCACCGATGATCCAATTTGTTCAAAATTTAAATACCGGTTTCCCCTTTTGAATCAAAAACGTTGCGATAGCTGTTTCTCAAAAATATTAAAATATTTTTGAGTCTTTGGACTATCTTGATGTTCAAGCCAATCTGAAAATTTGAATATTGGTTCTTGCCTTTTTTGAATTAGAATCTTACAACTGTTTTTCAAAATGTAATATATTTTTCGTATCTGCCTACTAACTCGACTCAACATAATTTCAATACGTAAATATTCGTGCCTCTTTGTACCAAAACATGCATTAATACCCATTTTTCAGAAGAGAAAATACTCGTGTTTCTTTTGATTAAACTCGGGAGATGTCACGAGCAACTCCCCCTTCCCAGGAGATGTCATTCCGACGTCTCACCTTGAAGTGCGACAGCCTTCAATAAACCTGTTTGCCTACAGAAGACTTAATCGTCTGAGCACATGGGGGAGGACCACTACCCGGTCAACTGGGCGTGTTGCTCTCCTAAATATGCCATACTTGTCGGATAATTCCCATATGCTCCTTTGGGAGTAGACTCAATACCTAGTTGGAGTCCGTCTGACCCAACCTCTGGGGCAAGCCGACAGGCATGCGCTCGAGGAAAAGTATGAGTCCGCTGAGCGTATGGGAGTGTGCGTCTCTGCTCTACCGTCTGAGAGGCGACCGCCTGGAACCTAAATACTTCTCTCCCCATCTTGTTCTCCCCGTTCCTGAATTGTCGTCCTGACACTCAATCCTTTCTTCTTCTGGGCTGAAATGCCCCTGGTAGTAGTGGGGTAGTTGTAGTAGGTGGTTGTGACAGTAATGGGGGTCCTTCTCCTTTCTGTCCTTACAACCTTCCTTTTTCTGTATATGTGCGTGAATTTCTAAAGACTCGTCGACTATCCCCCCTCTTCTTTCACTTTTTTCAAAAAGAAACACTTGACATGAGCACTCGTGCTCGTTTGTTCTCCTTACTCTAATCTAATCTACTACTTTTACACGAGCACGGACCCGCGATACAAACAAATGAGAACAAGCACCTCTGGCTTCTACAGCATTCACGACCGCTGTTATCAAACGCTGTAGACACTCACCGACAGGTGGCGCTTTAATAAGGCACGCCAGACGA
Source organism: Gammarus roeselii (assembly GCA_016164225.1). Taxonomy (NCBI): domain Eukaryota; kingdom Metazoa; phylum Arthropoda; class Malacostraca; order Amphipoda; family Gammaridae; genus Gammarus; species Gammarus roeselii. Next base: position 7,970 of record SDVV010008274.1, on the reverse strand, counting down.
AAAGGATTGCCTTTCTACAGTCGGTATTATGTTTACTGGGGACAGGCTCGATTGCAGTTTTTTTCTACGCGTCAAGAGCCAGTAAACGATGATTGCGTCCGTTCCAGCGGAGCACAAAACAAGAAGGAGTGATAAACAGGAGTCTTCCTTCATTTGGCAGCTCGTATTAATCTGAGACAAGCTTGGGACGCCTCCAGCGGTGGCAGCTTGAAACTCAAACTTCATTACGTAGGAATGAATTGAGGTATTTTGACAGTTAGTTTAGTGAGCTGCCAGACGACGCTGAATTAATAGAGCTGCTAACGGTAATTATATTCTTTATAGTTTAAAAATAAGGTAGGCGTAATGAAATTGAACTGCACAAAGAGACTTGCATAAATATGTTCCGTTACTTCTCAAGTTGTTCAACAATTTATACAGAGAAGATGAAACTATTAAAAAAAATTCAAAGGCATACAAGAAGCATATAAATTCAAAATAATAGTGTGAAAAGTTTTCAAAATAATACTGTTAAATATAAAGACGAATCTTCACTAATATTTGGACATCATGAAAGGAGTTGACGGGGTTCTTTTTATACATTCTTTCCCAACTTAACAGGCCACTAATTTGCATGCGTGAGAAGCCTGGTAAAGTGGACGAGAATTTATTGTGCTCGGCAAGCTTCCGTGGGGGAAAAAATCTAAGAAATTCAGGGAAACTCCATGAAAAGATGAAGGGAGTCTTGTTGTTCACAACAGCTTTCTAAACAGAGCTTGTGTTAATTATGATGAGATAAAAAGAGTGGAGAAATGCAGTCATTTATCGTCTGACGTTTTAATAACGGGTATTCTAGTTGCACTGCAGTTTTTTGACAATGTTGGAAATGTGAAAAATGTATTCCTGACTTCGATGGGAGGTAGATTAAAATTGGCTGAAACGTTCGTCTGACTTAATGTTGTGTATAGTTTTAATATGGGAACTAACTTTCTTTTTGAAATGACTCCAACTAGACTTAAACAATTTTGTTTAAGTCTAGTTGGATCTGCTGACACTCTAGTTCAGTTTGCACTTTTCCTCCGATCTTAGTATCTTCTGCAAACCTTTTAATGTTAGAGAGTACGTTGCTATGGCCATAACACGGATCCTTGAGGCACACCGCTTGTAACGTTACCCCAGGAGAGAAGGAAGCTCCGTTAAGTACAACTCGCTGACGTCTGTCCGTAAGCCAGCATTTTATCCAGCTGTTAAGCTCTCCTCGAATTCCGATGCTGTGCAATTTTACTAATTAGGCGCTTGTGGGGACTTTATCAAAGGCCTTTTGAAAGTCAAGGTAAATGATATAGATTGTAGATTTTGTGTCGTGGATTTCGATTATATTTCTGAAAAAGAAGAGTTGTGTCTAAAGCCATGCTGGGAGTCGCCAATCAATTTGTTTGATTCTAAGAGTTCTGTAATTTTATCCGTTATCAAACTTTCCATCAACTTGCTAAAGACTGAGATGAGACTAATCGGACTGGAGTTGCTGGGACACTTTTTGTCCCTTTTTTTTAAATTGGGGTAACATTGGCCTCTTTCCATTTAGAGGGGCAGGTGCCATTTGTGAGAGATTGGGTGAAAATGTTTGATAAATGTTCAGCGATTTCGTTTCTAGTCTGTTATAGAATTCTAGGATGAATTTGATCTGAACCTGGATATTTGGTGACTTTCAATTTATCTATATATTTAATAACTTCGGAGGGGGAAAGTTCACTGTAGTGAGGGCTTCAATTTGTTTTGCCGCTACGATATCCTCAGGATTAGGAATATCCTGGTTCTCTAAAGTAAATACAGAGCAAAAGTATTCGTTAAGAAACACTCATTTTAGTGTCGTCCGTTTCTAGCTTGCCAACATCGTTCTCGAGAGGACCTATTACAAATTGTACATTTATTTTTGCTCGAAATATAACTAAAAAATAGTTTCGGATTAGTTTTGGCATTGACAGCAATTTCATTTTCATAATCTTTCTTCTTACGTTTCAGGACCCTCTTTAGATCTCATCTGCTAATTTTGTATTAATTTTTGCTACGTCGTCATGTGGATGTCTCTGCTTAACCGAATACTTTGCTTTCTTTCGGGAATGAAGGTGCTGCAATTCTCTTTTCCAGTACTTGGGCTGATAGGCTGTTGTTTGCCTGTTTTTGCGCGGGATATGCTCATGTTCGATATTTTTAAGCGCAGTCAAGAAATAGTCAAGCGATTGATTGAGGATTATATTTTCTGACGCCATTGACTCTCTTAAGCCATCAAAATTAGCTAATCTGAAGTTAGGAACTTTTTCGCAGTTTGTTGATGTTTTCAACTCGAGCTCTATCAAAAAACAGATCCAGTAGTGGTCACTAGTTACAAGTGGTTCGCCCACTTCGACGTTCGTGACATGAGAGTCGCTTGCACTAAATAGGAGATCAAGAATGCTGCTACCTCTTGTAGGTGTCTTCACCATTTGGGTCATGAACTTATCGTCTGCAAAATCAATCAGACGTTGGCCGGTGGCAGTACATTCGTCTGATTCTCAATCAATGTCGGGGATATTGAAGTCGCCAAGCACAGTACTGTGCTGTGTTGTGACAACATCGACGAGGGTGTTGTAAAGATAGATATAATCTGCTACCTTGCTTTCAGGGGGGCGATAGACGAGAGTGATTTGACATTTTATATGTTTGCCGACTACTTTGATTGATACTATGTCGTGCCTGTTGTTTGGAATGGTGACTTCTAATATTAGCGGAGTGTTTTTCACGAGAAACAGCACTTCTCCGCCATCTCGGTTTTGTCTATCTCTGTGAAATAGTGAGTAACCGGGAAGAGTGAATTCACCTAAATAATGCCTGGTGCTCAATTTCATCCACAATTCTATGATAGCTATTATGTCGATACTTTCATTAAACACATGGATACCTAATTCTTCGATTTTGTCTCTGTGACTTCTAGCGTTCACGTAGTAACATTTGAGAGTACCGTTAGTCACATTGACTTGATTTGCTTGACTTATTTTGCTTCTACTCTGAGGTCTTGTGTCGGAGCCAAGACTTTCGCTTTCGTGTACACGGGTTGTACTAGCGGAGCTGAGATTACTGCCTCTAACTCGGACTGGATTGATGACAGGAACTTTTTTGCTAAAACCTGTGGTGGTGTTTTGATGAGCACTTGTATTTGTTGTGTATCTCGTGTTGAAACGGGCGGAGGTCGCTGTGTCGTTTCGTCGGGCACTGATGGCGGAGTTGTTGGTACGATATCGTTTACGTTTTTTGACTTATTTTCGTTGACAAGTCCAGCACCAATGTTTTTAAAGATGTTTTTGATAGTATCAAGTCCATACGTGGTAATGCGAGCCTTGTTGGTGATTCTATTAAAGTTATAGTACTTTGGGTCGATCATCGTATCCCAATGATCCGAAAAAGAGATTTTCTGAGCTTTGCAGAAAGTGGCTAGACGATTGTTAAGTAAAATCATCTTGCTTAACTTGTATCTACCTTGGTTCGGATGGGGCAGGATGCCAGTGACATGGAGGTTCGCGTGTGAAGGTTTGATGTTGTTTAGCATGGCTTCATACCTTTTCCATGTCGATTCCGTCTGCGTCACGTCTTTAGCTCCGACTTGTATTATAATTCGCTTAAATGAATGGATCCTTTCCTGTGCGATTATGCCTGCGACCTCGTCAAGTTTCAAATCGGCTTTGCCAAATATTTTCAGTTGAATTCTCCTCTCCGCTGATTTGATTTGAAGGAAGTGACATTGTAATCACCAATCACAATAATTTCCTCTGTATTTGGAGAGTCCATTTCATCGGGCAATACATCGAATCGGTTACGTGTATTGGGTCGAAAATAATGAGATTGTGGTCCGACGTGTGTTGCATTGTCACAGCGTGGCTTCCGTCTACTTACTACAGTTCTATACAGTGCCTCACTATCTTTGACTGAGTTTTCTATCGGTTTAATACGATCGTTTGTCTCAGCGTCTAGAGTCGAAAGCTTCTTGGCGAGTTCGGAGCTTAGGTGCGCTTGGAGTTCTTTCACTTGATTTTGGGTGGTCTCGACAGTTTCTTTGATAGCTGCTAATTCGTTGCTTATCAGATCTTTAAATTTGTGAAATTATTTCAGCCCGTTTTCCAATTTCAATTAAACAGCTATCAATCGGGCCTCCGTGTTGACTGTCTTTGTTCTGGATAAGCCATCGGAGGCGTGACTGAATTATTCTTTCAGTTTTTTGGTTTCCTCTGCCACTTTACAAAGTTTACAGCGCAACGTCTTGTATTCCCCATTTGAGGGAGTGCTACGCTATGTCTTGGTAGAGAAAGAAGAACTTTGGCAATCCATTATTTCGGGGCCGTACGAGGTGGGGCAGATGCAATATTCTAGCTTAGCATGAACCATCTTGGACTGTTATAGAATTTACCGTTGGGAAAATGGACTGTTAGCTTGAGTTCTATTTTTTGTGATTTCTTGTAGACAGCATATATGAATGCAATACTATAATTAGATGCGGGATGTGCGATTATGTCAACGATTCGAAAACGGAATTAAAACGGGAATAATCCAAATGAGAGTCGGATGCGCGTATCGTCGAATGCGCGTTAGCAAGGTTACTTCCTATTGCGTGATTTGGGTTGAATGCAAAGCTAAACTAACTCCCAGCTGCTCCCATCTGCTTCTCAATAAGGGAATGATATCATGGTCCTGGGCACCAACCTTCTACCAGCCATGACGGCGGAGTATCAGAAGATGACGAAAAATAATTACAATTCAGTATGTGGGGTGTTATGAAATCGTAGCACGATTCTAAGCTGCAAGATGTAAAGTGGGACAATACAATGTATGTGGGCAAAAGCGGATTGTACGCGGGTAAGAGCTGGTTGTACGGGAGTAATGGCTGATTGTACATGGGTGATAGCTGATTGTACGTGGGTAATAGCTGATTGCACGCGGATAATAGCTGATTATACGTGGGTAATAGCTGATTGTATGTGGGTAATAGCTGATTGTACCTGGGTAATAGCTGATTGTACTTGGGTAATAGCTGATTGCACGCGGATAATAGCTGATTGTACTTGGGTAATAGTTGATTGCACGCGGATAATAGCTGATTATACGTGGGTAATAGTTCAATCTACGCGGGTAATAGCTGATTGTACGTGGGTAATAGCGGATTGTACTTGGGTAATAGCGGATTGTAAGTAGGTAATAGCTGTTTGTACGTGGGTAATAGCTGAATGTACGTGGGTAATAGCGGATTGTGCATGGGTTATAGCTGGAAAAGTTAACTTAAATATGACCTGAACAATGAGAGCACACGTGAAAAAACTAAAAAGCTAATAAGCACTTAATAGTATTCTTGAAAGACATAAAATAAAGCCAATAGAAAATTTGAAGCACACTAAAAATTACCTCAATATACTGTCCTTAAAAAAATGCGCAAACAATGAATCGTGAGCCAATGAACCCAAAAAAGGTATTACAGAAAACAAGAATAAAAGCGAATGGGCGAATAAGAGCAGAAAACACCTTGACGAAGTCTAGAGAGCTCGTGGACACCAGCTTATGAGTTCAAAGAAGAGATCATCAAACTCGCTGGATATTTGAACGGTTTGAGAGGTAGCGTGTGGTGGAAAGATACTTGCTACAGCGCAGTAGACCGCCAAGAAGCCCAAACAACTGAGTGATGTGTAATATAATAAACTGCCAAAGATGAAATAGAATATCAACGATGGAAAAAATTAAATAGAATACCATCAACGGAAAAAATTTAGTAGGGGGCCATCAAAATGTCCCAAAACGGCAGCGGAGATGTAGATATCTTTCAAAAATACTCTTGCAGTAACAGGAAAAGAGATGGCTCCCTTGGATTTGGCGGTTGTTAGGTAATGGCAGAAAAAGTAAATTTAAATATAACCTATAAAAATGTGACTCAAAATAATCTAGGTCGTGCCCTAATGAAGGCAACAAAACTTATAAGGAATCCACTCAGACTTGAATTAATTGAAGCTAGCGACTATGGAATTGAAGCAAATAGAAAAATAACCTTGATAAACAGTCATAAACAAAAACGAGCGAGGCAATAATCGGGGGCATGAGGATAAAGGATAATGAACACATAAAGGTAATCTAATGGGACATGAATAAGAGCTAATAAGCCAGTTTAAGCAAACTAATGCACGAGAAAAAGAACAGCTGAATAGTTGAGTTACCTAGGAAACAATAATATTGAAGGCGCGTGGACACCAGCTTAAAGGCCCAGCGCAGTGATCAACCAACACACTGAATCATTGGACGGTGTAAGAGGTAGCTTGGGGGGGAAACGTACTATATATAGACACAGGGTAATAGTACACTAGTGAAGAGTCTTGAGAGCACATGAAATCAAGCTAATGTGACAAAGTAGTGAGCAACATATTCAGTGAACATCTAAATAATAAAAGAATGAGCTTGTGGTGAAGATACAATCACGCTAATGAGACCAAGTATTGAGCAACATTCACTAACATTCAAATGATCAAAGAATGATGTTGTTCAAGTACAGTTCTATTGCTTGTGTTAAAATTTGAATTGAAACAATTTCACTAAGGCAGTTTTCTGCAGCCGATAAAATAGTTGGCAATTAGAACTTTGCTACTGACACTGTTCCTACTTAATACTGTTTATGATGTATATTGCCTCGTCACAAAGCGAATGCTGGCAGAAAACACGTAAATATTCCACTGTCGTGCATATAGCTTCAGATAACATCTAAAAGTACCATGACAAATGTTATTGTGTTACTGGTTGCATAACGACTTCCAACAATATGTCAATAATGGCGACAATACATTTCAAGTATTGATTTTTACATATTATTATTAACTTTAGAGCCCCTGTCTTTGAAGGGGCGCAGTATGCGGTGTGCGGTGAGGGAATGAACGGCGCGTAGAGGAGGGTGGGAGGCGGTTGAGGTTGGTAGGAGGCCATCTTGCTGGTAGAAGGTTACACTGGCGGAAGGCTCTCATTGGTAGAAGACTGCATCAATGATAGCCATGTTGTTGAAGGGGACTTGATGGTGCTTCTCCATCGGCACTATTAACAATATTCTGGCGAGTATCCCGGTCAGCTGTGAAGGTGTGTCAAGTCAGCTGAGAGGCGAGGCTATGTGAAGGTATACATTATTTCAGCAACATCAAAGACAGTCCTCTCTTTTTCCATTATTCACTATTACATACATAGCCAATGACCTTTTTCATTCGGTAAAGAACTTCGTGTTATATTATTGAGTTCGAGCTGAGATGCAGCTGAAAATTGTTCCCCCACAAGTGAAGGAAGACAGCGCCAAGTGATGTACCAGTCAACAACTTTTTAAAGTTTCATGCGTCATCTCAAACGCGCCTACCACAAAGGTCAGTGTCCGAGCACTCACAATGGTGAGTGTCCGGGCACTCACAAAGGTGAGTGTCCGCTTCCAGTGGGAGACTTGATATGGCGAGTGGCAGATGGTCGTGGATGTTGTGGAGGCCCAAGGCGCTTGTTCCCATTTGCTTGTACCCAGAGTGCGTGCTCAAGTACGTGCATGAGAGGCATCAAAACTAAAGAATTGATTCACAATTTTGAGCATACGCTGGACTTCACTTCCCACATCTTCCATGCCTATTAACTACAAAATGTCGATGTTATGGGCGGAATTTTCTGTCCCTGATTAGTGATGCTGGGTTATTGCAGCCAAGTATTGGAGGCACCAGCGCAGGGATGAACTGTCACAAGTGCTCGGTTATTGCAGCCAAGTATTGGAGGCACCAGCGCAGGGATGAACTGTCACAAGTGCTGGGTTATTGCAGCCAAGTATTGGAGGCACCAGCGCAGGGATGAACTGTCACAAGTGCTCGGTTTTTGCAGCCAAGTATTGGAGGCACCAGCGCAGGGATGAACTGTCACAAGTGCTCGGTTATTGCAGCCAAGTATTGGAGGCACCAGCGCAGGGATGAACT
>SDVV010008273.1:0-17295 GCA_016164225.1 Gammarus roeselii | reverse complement strand
ATATGTATATATATATTTGACGTTCATATTCGATTAATCCGTTGATGGCATAGTTGAAGATGATTTGATTATACCCTGTTCTGGACAGGCTTGAAATTTTTACTTGCGTTCAGACAACCTTAGGAGACAAATGATCATGTACTATTTATTTGAGTTTATTTGTTCAATAGTCGGTAACGTATTACTGTATCACGGATTGATTGATCATACACGTGAGTTATTGGTATAAGATATGTTATATCTGGACGTCTGGTAGGATACCGTAGTTATTGGTTAGAGGAAAGATTTTTTTTATTGTTCGTGTATGATTTTGAACTGTTATCATAAAATTCGTTCTTTAATAAGCATACATTCACTGAATTTGTTTAGTGTTGGATAGTTTTGTCAATGAATTACGTCTATATATTAGATCAGATCCTGTTTTTAACTTTCTTGGGGAACTTGAATAATCTCTTTGCAAACTTATTAATTTAAACAAATAGTGTGGGAATAATATTTATATATATAAGATATTTTGTATTGATATATTTATCGCATGTCCACCGCTATTAGAGCATCAGGTGATTTAGATGTGTATACCGCTAGACTTTGGAACATGAGGGACTAGTTAATATCTTCATTGTGAGTGCAGACGACGAGACGTGTCAAGGCAAGTGAAGGCGTGACGAGTTGAGCCGAGCCAAAGCGGGGCGAGACGAGTGAAGGCGAGTCAAGACGAATCGAGGCACTTCAATTCGAAGCAAATTGAGGTGAGTTGGGCGAGTTGTAGCAAGTCGAGGCTAGGCAAGTTGAGGTGAGTCGAGGCGGTTCGAGGTGAATCACGACATGACGCGGCGAATCAAGTCAAAGCGAGCCGAGTTAGGGCGAATCGAGACGAATTGAGGCGATTTGGTGCGAGTTATGGCGAATCGAGGAGGGTCGAGGTGAATCAGGACAAGACGACTTGAGTCAAGGCAAGATGAGGCGAGTCGAGGCAGCTCGAGGCAAGCCAAAGCGAGTCGAGCGATGTAAGTCGAAACCAGTCGAGGCGAGTGTAGTTCAGGCGGAGGCAGAGCGCGTTCAGTCGAGATGAGACGAGTCGGATAGAGATGGATCGATCAAAATTTATGAACTTCAAGCACTACGGGTGCTCACTAGGACTCGCGTGGAAACGTACCGCTTAATCTTTCTATCTAACCAACCCACCGCACTCCCTCTGACACCCCGTCCTTCACCCCTTTCCAGCCAGCCTCTTCTTCACACTCCTCCACCCCGCCCCTCTCACGTTGCCCAGTCGCAGGTGCGCAGGTATAAAGAACGTTGGTGCTGTGGCAGATTATTCGGCCAAATTATTTCAAACTTGATGACAACGTTTACTGAAAAAGGTCTTTTGCAGAAGGTGGGGTATATTTTTCGTCAGTCATTTTTTACTCATCGTTATTTACCAATCTGAAATATAAGTAATCAACCTCCATCTTTTTCGGTCTATTGAAGCACTCATTCAATTGATAGCCACAAAGTAGCATTGGGTATTGTCTAAAATCCTTCCGTTAAACGTCCACACTATTGTAGGTTTATGAATTATCTTTCTTAACTTCAACTTAACTACTAATTTTGCATATCATGTCTTCCGCGAGTGCCCTCATTGCCAGGCATCGGTTACGAAGTGAGGGACCTTATTTTCAATCTCCTATTTGATTTAAATTTCGTTTAAATCAAATTGTATTTATGTAAAGTAAATTTTTATGACTGTATGCTTACAGACAAACCTCTGGAGAAAATACAAATGAGTAAATACAAACTACAAAACATACATAATCGGTGCATTGAAGGCCATTGCGTACTAATTTGTGATGTGACTGAAATGAAGGGAATGAAAGAGTGCATCAAGACTGCTCACGAAGTTTGCATTTGTGAACGCATTGTTTTGGAAAATGTATTTTAGGTGATGGTACGTTGATGTGCACACTAGGAAAGTGTATATTCGAGGGGATTGCTCATTAACATATGATTTTCCCATCATTAATGGGGGAGGAAATGAAATGCGCACGAAAGTTGCGAATTGCATGAAGATAGTGAAAGTCAATAACGTGTATTGAACATGCTATCTGCAAACGGTGAATCAAGATCCATTTCACACAGACCCTCATGGTGAACAAGTGCCACATGTTATATTGGAAAACGCATCTTGATCAGCAAAATTGATTTGGCGCAGAAACCATGAAAACTGTCGTATTCAGCCCGAAAAGTCTCTGGGCCATCAGATGTGCATTAAATGTGTCATCACACAAATATCAGGTATAAAAGTACATCAGATGATCAACAGTAGTACAATGAATCATGTTTGACTTCATCCGATACGTATTGGTTGACAATACTCAGATAAATAACTGAGTCGCATAAGTATATTTGGTGGGTATTGGAATTAACAGATAATTTGTTCCGAATGTATGAAATGACTTCCAGGCACTTAATACACAATGATGGGCTGAATTAATCAGATACTTCCTAAAGTATCAGAGTAGATGGATGGGATAACAAAGCATAAAGGATCGGTGTTTTTCGTTGACAACAATTTTATACTCTGCTGCTGTTTTCATTAGATTTGAATCGTGAAGGTCGAATGAGCGATTTGTTCTACTACGGGATTCATCCTGCGATTAATCTCAGTAGCTCAATCGATTAATTTGAGTTTCATAGCACTACAGAAATTGTATTATTTGTAATGTTTTTTCAATTTATTTTCTATTCGTGGATGTTTCTATCTATTACTATCGCGCTATAAAGATAATAAATTAAATTTAATCGTTAAAGTCGAAACCCTGAGATTGTTGTGTATGCGCAATATCGTCGAACGCGCATAAACATGACATGCCATAAAATCCAGCCATGCAAACGTATTGCCAGAAATGCCTGACGTTACCAATCTGAAGCTTCTGACACTAAAATTGGATATCTACACATAAATAGTCCTGATACTTTTTGACGGTAGATGATTTTATGAGTTAATTTTGACTAGGCGGATCGAAGTTATTACCCGAAAATAGGATAATAACGACGTTTTGATGATGCAGAACGTGACAGGATGCCTTGTATGCTGGGTTCTGATACAACACTACCAACAGAACAATGACTCGGTCGTGATCACTTTACCATTTGTCCACGCGGGAGGAATGTGAGAAAGAAACCGACGAAGCCTCATTTCATAACAAAATTGATTCGTGATTCCCTGGCGTACCACGACTAATCTTCACCGACCACTCGCAGGTTCTGCGCTTCTATGAAAAGTCGTGTTTCCTAGGATACAGCATCTATTAAGTACGGTGCATGGGCTCTAAGTGGAGAGATTGGGCTAGGCAGTAAAGGAAAATCCCTTGCTACACTTTTTAGTTAACCGATCAGTGTGAAGACTGCGCCGACTTCTCTTCGGTTGATGTAAGTTTGTCAACCGGAGACGAGGAATTACAGTATATGTCAGGCCAAAGTTCAGGACGTACTGGTTCGCACGAGTTGTAACAGGAGGCACGAATAACTGATACTCCGTTTGTAAGCTACTTGACGAGGGACTAACATTTTTGCTGGATGACCAATCTCTGTCGTTGAGGAAGGTATATCTATATACTTATTCCAACATGTCAGTGCCGCATAGAATTAATATCAGCACATCAAAAAACCAGCTGAATGATCAGCATCTTGGATTTGCATCCGATTGTAATCTTTTGGTCAGTCAATTATTGAATAGTTCATGATAATAAACTGTATTATGAAAGCAATCAATGACGATACAGCATCAATGTCACTGCATCACATTTTTCTTCTTTAGTTGCTCATCGTCGTGGGGTAGTTGTGAAACATATATTACCATTTCAGTTTAATTTGATCAGGTACAAGTAATTTGTCTCCATAAAATTACGAGACTGAAATTGCATAACGTAGGCCTGTGCACTGATATTTCAGGAAACTATTGGAATGATCCTACATAAGTTTTCCCAAAGAGGTCTGGGTGCTGCTACAGAAAAAAACAGATCTGGAAGTACCGGCAATACCAAGTGCGTTTCTGACAGAAAAAAATAATGCTGGTTACGGTACCGTTACTAAAAAAAAATTCGCCGGTATTTGTACCGAAGTTCTGAACACCTATATCTACTGGTAATAAAATATTCAGAAGAGTAATACTGAGGTTAGTCTTTTTCAGACACATTCATCGTCATGATGTACTTATGTATGGATGAATAACATATATTTGAAATAATTTGTATTATACAAATAAATGGTGATAAATAATCACACCACACTCTTTAGTTGCGGCGGTAGCTACCTAATCACATACACAAATAATAGCTGGTAATGGACCAATCGATACCAACTAGTGGCATACCTGCCTTGCGCGGTAATCGAATCTGGAATCGAAATAGGTACAGCAATAATGAAAATACTACACTTTGTTGGAGCCCTCGTCAGTACAATTTATTGTTACAAAAAAGTGGACGCTTCCTGGCTACTCCCAAGAACAAGCAACTCGAAGAACATGAGATCTGCTACTGGATAGTTGAAGGGCATGTGCATTAACAATATGAACATAGACTGACCAACTCCCACTTGCAATAAACATGATTTGCCATCAACACTGTCCACGGAATCTGAATACGACGTCGATACATCAAGGGGAGCTGTCTTGTCATAGTGCGTCCGCCTTCGACGGCCGAAGACACTCGTCACCTTTCGGTACCCGCACGTTTCTTCGCATCGTACTCGTAACATTTTCCTTATCTCACACCGGCCGGCAAGTAGTCATGTAAGCCTGCTTACCTGCATGTAGCTCCCACTCACTTTAAATGGTGAAAAGTTCCCTTACGGGTCAACTTCTGGACTGGGTTGCTGCTATCTCCAGTCGCCTTGTTGTCTCATTCAGTATCTGTTGACGGCGATGTCACACACACATGCTGCTTCTTTGTGGAATAAAATAGATTAACTGTGATATCAGTCGCCTGGTTCCAACAAGATCGTTGGTTTGATTATTTCTTCCAGCTGCCTTTAGCATCCCCCATTAATCAGTTCGTGTGTCTTGTGTGCCTCGTGTATGCCAGGTCGTCCAGCTGGCCACGGTACCGATAACACCGTCGCCAGCACCGGTCTGTACCGATACTCGTTATTCCGCTCATCGGGTCAATTACTCTACGTCAATCGCTGCCGTTGCTGTGCTTAAATCGATGAACGGCCCAGTTATCGGCAGAAGTTTTGATGCAAATAGTTAACGTACCAAAACCGTTCCGATGGAGATGCCGGTACCGGTCCGGTACAATTATTGGCACTGATTACTTATCATTTGGTATTCCTTATACTGTACCTGAATTGGTCCTGGAATATATCTTAAGAAATTAATGAGAGTGTCTCCATAGTTCTCATTCATCTGTTGCCAGGCAGACGTTAAGGTAAGGTCATTATCAAGTCGCCGAACAGGTAATTAATGAGAGTGTCTCCATAGTTCTCATTCATCTGTTGCCAGGCAGACGTTAAGGTAAGGTTATTATCAAGTCGCCGAACAGGTAATTAATGAGAGAGTCTCCATAGTTCTCATTCATCTGTTGCCAGGCAGACGTTAAGGTAAGGTCATTATCAAGTCGCCGAACAGGTAATTAATGAGAGTGTCTCCATAGTTCTCATTCATCTGTTGCCAGGCAGCCGTTGAGATAAGGTCATTATCAAGTCGCCAAACAGGTAATTAATGAGAGTGTCTCCATAGTTCTCATTCATCTGTTGCCAGGCAGACGTTAAGGTAAGGTCATTATCAAGTCGCCGAACAGGTAATTAATAAGAGTGTCTCCATCGTTATCATTCATCTGTTGCCAGGCGGACGTTAAGATAAGGTCATTATCAAGTCGCCGAACAGGTAATTAATATGAGTGTCTCCATCGTTATCATTCATCTGTTGCCAGGCAGCCGTTAAGATAAGGTCATTATCATGTCGCCGAACAGGTGATCAGTTGCTCAAAATGGAGAGGTTCGATTACTAATAAGATTAATTCTCTTTATCGAGTCCCTTGATGTTACAATGTTGGGACGCAGAAACAAGGTGAATATAATATAATAAAATTCCCACTTAAACGTTTGAATTACGACGTCAAAAAAAAGTGTAGCTTGGGTACCTCGATGCCTTCTATGACCACTTATGACTCCCACCAATCAGCCACATAATCATAGTCGCATTCAAATATAGCAAGTATGACACGTACACAAATAAATAGAGTTCTCATTATAGAAAAGGTTGTTTGGATAAAAGCATTACTTCAATTGTCATAGGGATATTCCTGCACCCATCTTTCTTTTAATTACGGTCAAACATCAAGCATCAATTGTTCATACCTACCGTGACAATAGTAGGTTTGATATTACAAAAAATGATTGACAATGCCGTTACAAAAGTGACCGAGGAACCCACCTCCCCCGGAGTTTGTGAAATATTCCAATAAATTATATACATTTTTTAAATTGACGACACGAGTACAATTGTATAATATATTTCATAATGCAACCGGATGAAACTTAATCAACACAATTTGTGACCACTAAAGGTTTGAGATTACTTACGGGGTAAAAAAAATGATGCCACAAAAGTGATTTTATTTGAAGAGCTAATAAGATTGAACAACAAATAGAACTGCAAACTGGACTTCGTCCACCACAGCGGAACGGTCGTGCCTCCCAGCATCGACTGTTGCTTGTATAAACACAATGAAAACGGTCTCTGGGTTTGAAAGTGTGCATCGGAGACCATTGCACACTATTTTTTGATCTGACTGGATATACGAGAATGAATGTGTGCCTTAAGGCCGCTCATCAAGTGTGCAGTCGTGAACCCGTCGCTGGGACACAATGATGTGCTCTACTGGTAGGAACGAAGTGTGCTAACAGGAAACGTGCATGCAGATTAGCTCACGAAGAGATATTAGGGTATAGAGTAATGGCATAGAACATTCCGAATTAAATTTGAATTTATGAAACTGACAAAATAGTCTATTTTGTTATGTGATTCATTAGGCATCCAGTGTGTGGTGCACTCAGCTTGGCAGAAATAACGTTTGACTCCTATCAGCTTTCACATGCTGTTGGCCCACTGTACAGTACGTATGTGTATGTCAGGTTGGTATACGTCCCTGAATATGTTGGCTGACAGGTAGCTAAGTGCTTCACCTCTCTAACATTGAACTATGTTTTATACATATTCATGCGAGAGAGGGACGTTAAAAGCATTCTGGCTGCTTGTTTCTCACTCAACTTATGATGAATTAGTGTCACGTATTTCATTCCTACTTTTTGATGTCGCTATTTATGTTCTCTTGGTGCGTATTTTGACTGTATTGGTAGGAATTATTTGTTAAACTTGTTATGTTTGCGATCATTATTGTACTTTCGAGGCCTTCAATAAATACTATTATTAATGTTGTTGTTATTAATATAAAAAATTTAGTTCAGCAACACAAATAGTGTGTGTGTACAAGTTATCTTCCATCACACAGTAGCTCACTTCCAGCGACATGGTTCCAGATGCGATTACTTAAGGGTTCGAATCCGGTTGCAGGTATACACTTTTTGTTCCGGGGCACCTGTAGCTAATGCACACTTTCAATGCCCATTTTTGCATAGCACATTTTGCAAATACAAGAGATGGTGAGTGCTTTGTGATTGTGCATTCAACAAACGTCGAAAAATGGAGGTTTCCATCATATTCACAAGCGACTTGGAGGTAGGCATTGCAATAGAGACTTGTATTTCTGTGTTATAAACATGATTCGTTGACCGCATTTCATTATGATAATTAGAGGAAAAATTTGAAATCCGTAGCAGATTTTCTTTACGACGTCAGATTATTCACACCTACTGAGTCTACAAAAAGTTTTATATTACCATGATATCTTCACAATACTTGTCCCATAATTTATTGCACGTTTTGATCCCACTAAAGTTGTTCGATGAAACAAACTCCCTTATGAAAGACTAAAAATCTGCATTTCATACTCCACGTAAATGTTACATTATGTATAGCATATCATGAGTACTGTACATCTGAAGGGCATAAAATGAAAGTGGCTATTTGTTTCGATTGCTTGTCTGTGATCCGTGTTTTTGCTCTCTACGAGACGATTACTGGCCTGCTTGTTGCTGAGAGCTTCTGTGTATTCCAATTGCTCTACAATTCTCGCCTGCATTGAACCTTAGCCCGACAGCACCTGATGGGTGATGACCGATTCCTCAGGCATGGAGAGTATTCGGCATCACAGACACCGAAATGTATTCTATCACAAAACGATTTATGTACTCTCTGTGGCTTATGTAAACTAACTCGAATTTGACCAAATAAATAAACTTATCTGAACCTTATCTGGCCGCTCACTGACGAGCAGCATTGAATATTGTTATTACTGTGTGCTTAGATGCATGCACACATTAGGCTGTGTTAATTATTTTGTATCTTGATTACTATGTGAAAAACACATTTTGATTACTATGTGAAAAACACACCCATAAACGCATAAACATAAAACATCGTAATTTAAGTATAAATGATTTCACATATTCAAGGCTATGGTCCGGTTTCTGATAATATTCTTAATCATATCGCATAAAATTTGACCTCATATTCGTGTGATACTAATAAGTCGAACATCCATATAGAATAAATTGAAAAATAAATATATTCATTCACAAAATAATGGTATGAGTGAATGCGTGTAAATCAAAGCACAAATTTAAACCAATATTATATCCGAATACCATCCAATCAAATAAGGTTATCTCATAAAGTTTACAACTGGTTCCTGCGTTAATTGCACAGTAGCGAGCATCTTACTTCCATAGCTGAACACGGGTTCACAACCTCTTCTGAACATGCCACGTACAGAGCGCACTCAAAGTGAGTTTAAAATTCGTTATGAAGTTGCACTATATGCTGAATATTCCTAATTCTAATTATGCCCAAATGAATTTTACCACAATGTTATCGACGTATGTGTGGGTCCATGTGAGTTAGAGATCGAGTCACTGAGACTTTCGAGGTTCGAGAAAAATTTGATTAGCATATATAACAAATATACCTGGATGAGTTGAAAATGAATCATAGCAGACTAAACCAAATAGTCGGTGTTATTGTGTTGTAATTGAATATCAAGAGCTACCAGGACCGGTATTGGGAATGTCTCGCTTCAAAGGATTTGATTTATTCTCGTTTCTCGCAGCATTCGCGAGCCATACTGGCTAGAGCCTGAGTTGCTGGCTCTATACCCGAGATGTTGATAGGTGCCTGACAACAACCATGACACGTACATATCCTCTCGTGCCACACGCTAACAATTAAAATAAAACAAACATACAATGTGGGAGCAGCGACGTAGCCTGACGATAGGATAACCACAGAGAAGATGGATAACTGCAACGTTGAGGGGCGTACATTGAGGCGGCGTGGACCGAGTGCCACGTCTGCCTGAGCTTGCCTGTTCGACACGCATGCCAATCCTGCCTGTCGACTTTCTGTCCGCGCGTTCATGCACAACCGATGATGGCACGTGGACAGCCGTCTGTCAATTTGTAGCAGAACGACACAAAACAGTCCTGGGATGCCAGCAAGCCACACACTGGTCTGCCACAATCAGAGAACAGTCCGATGCCAGGCTGGCGGAAGCAGACCCCTCTCTGCCAGGACGGCCCGTTCTGTCAGGACCTGCAGTTTCAAACTGGCTGACAACACTGCAGGTTTCTCAACAAAATTTCGCCAGAAAAAAAGGTCATAAAAACATTGAGTAATCTAAAGACATCAACAGTGAAATGTGGAACATAACAACCGCAGCAGGCTGCTTCACCAATAACGTGATATTAGGGAAGTTCGTGAAAAAAAAAATCCACACTAAAATTTTAAAACATCTGTCGAGTCCAAAATGGGTTGTTAAATGAAATTCAATTAGGTGCGCGTCAATTCAACCGCTGAATTATTTCTTTTCGAAAGAAGAAGTTTTAAATATTTACAAAAAAAGTGACGTCGACGTGTAGTAGTGCTCAATAAGATATAAAATTCTCCTGCATATGATCACTCACAAAGTTCATACAATGTCCTGTTTTCTGTGGCCAATTTCGTTAGTAGGTAGAAAATGCATGGTGAAGTTCAATGACAAAATGTGCTTATAGTCATGAATGGTTTGTATTTTTTTTTTAGTCATGACATTTCGATCTCCGTCATGTGATCAGACATCTGTGAAATTATGATTCCTAATGATAGATGGGAGCGTGCACTAATCTATGTCATACAATTGAAGTTTTCGCGTGACGCGTGATAGTAAGAAGCGCTTACAATGAGGTGAATCATTGCGAGTCTAGTTCGCATTTCATCAAATGAGTAGATTTCTGGTAGCATTCCGAAGTGAAACAAAATCACTTCGGAATGCGATGAAATGATCATGTGATGGGTTGGACGTAAATACGAGTGGTGTGCAGGCTTGACCGATGCGATACAGGTGTGTGTAACGAATGCCAGTGAGAATAGAGGAATAAATAAACAATCTTACAACAAACTCACAACACATTCACAAATACAGAATACATGCAATGACTCGGTAAATTAAGAAGGCCACGAAGTAGTCGTTCCCAAACAATAATCCCTGACTCAGGTCGGGCGCGCAATGAAAAAAAACGGTGGACCGTCTAGTTGTTCCTATGAATAACATAAAACCAATCGAGGTGTGCTTGAGTCAACTCTGAGTCCGCATACTAATGGACAAAAAAAGATCAGAATATCTTAATGTCAAGGCAAACACGTTATATGTGAACTGGGCATCATGAAATTCAAACGCAGCCAACCCAATTTACCTGAGCGAAGCAAAACACACCGCACCACAAAACTCTAACAAACGCTCATTTGCCAACTAAACACAATACATCGATGGCTTAATTTGAACGATTGCCCATCGATCAAACGTGAAATGCCATTTGGGTAAGAATTGTATAAACGAGGCGAATTCGAGGTCAATGTATCGAATAAACTAACATGGTAGTAATAAAATGCAGCACCGACCATCAAAAACCTCACTAATACAACCCGCAAAAAAAAAGGAAGCAGTCATGCCTCAAAAAATGGTGTCTTAACCCAATTTGGTTTACAGGCAGAGCGCGACATCTGTACAGGTCGAAAACGACAGAATCGACGGTGAACCACCCCAAGCAGGAGCACAATACTGCGCGGTGTAGGAAAAGAGTGACCTCAAGGACGTCTAGTACCCCACTGCCAACGAAAAGGACATAGAGGACGTTTAGAACCCCGCGGTCAACGAAAAAAGACTGACCTCGAGGACGATGTTGCTATACGAAGAGGAGGTGTAATAACACTCCGTTTTTACGCCTATAACATGAAGCTAAAGTTTGAGTTTCTCACGGTGCTAGCAGCTGCGTAGGGCTACCATCCCTCGAAAGTGCTTCCTTCAGCAAACATATGTGTGCCCTCGGATTTTGGTTACTGGTCCGAGACCCTTCGTCATGTGGGGGGTCATTTGTGCCTGCCTGCCATAGTGAGGAGATCAGCAGTTTTGTTCCCGGTATAAAAAAATAACACAAGAGGCCATGTGTTTATTCTGATTTAGGGCGGAGTTCACGACTCTACGTGGTTTGTAGAGTGGCCAATAACAATAAAAAAAATAAGATGACACGCCCCTGTGGAGTTTAGTAAACTGTAGAGCCGTCCTCTCATTGTACAGTTCGTGCATATATTTTTAAATCAGGCGCGCCTTCCTTCAGGTCTCTTCGGCAGTATGGAGTTGGGGACAGCAGGGAACACATCTTGTTCACAACGCACAGTCTCTTTTTTTGTCTCTTATACTCGCTTACAACTATAAGCCTCTGTGTTCGTGCAATATTCAACTTATTCAGTTATCATATGAGCTACACAACATTAATCTTACACATTTGACTTGTGGCTGCCCCCGTTTATGTGTTCATGTTTTATTATTCAAAATAATTTGAAAAACATATCGCCTAATAATTTAACCCATGTACCACCTATAAGTTTTGATTAATGACTTGTAACAAAAAAAGTTTAAGATAAAATAGCATGGCCACTATTTCTTATTCATTGGTGTAATCTTATTAAGGCTTGCAAAATTTCGAGTGTCCGGTATCGAGCCACCAACTCGTTCCGAGAAAACATTTTCGAGTATCGAGTCACCAATTTCGAGTTCATAGAGCAAATTTTTGAGTATCTCTTGACCATCTTCGAGTATCGAGTCATCAACTTCTAATATCAAGTGAGCAAGTTCGAGTAGCGAGTGATCAAATTTGAGTAGCGAGCTTACGAGTATCGAGTTACTAGCTTCGTGTATCGAGTCACCAAATTCGGCCATCGATTAACCTATTTCAGGTATCGAGTCCCCCCTTTCGACAATCGTGTTGCCAACTTCCAGTATCGAGACATCAGCTTCGAGTATCAAGTCACCAACTTCGAATATAGAGTCGACAAATTCTAGTATCAAGGCACTAACGTCGAGTATCGAGCCTTCGTTTGCATTAGTTTAAGACTCCTCGTGTTGTTTTCGAAATTTAATGAAGTTCTAAGTTATTAACGTGATGGGTCAATTGAGAGTAGTTCAAGCAATCAATGCTTCTTAACAGTGTAAGAAAAAATGTTATTTGAGTCAAGGTGATAAGTCAATGAACTATAATTTGTTACTAATAGATGTAGATATTTTTGAAGGAATACCTATTTTTAAATTTACCACCACAGCGCGCGACAGCTGGAGCCTTAGTTGGCCGGGAACCTGTGGATGCTTCTAACCTCTAGGAGCCCAGCCCTGCGGCGACCGCACACCCCCTAGACGCATTCTTAACACGTGTAAAAACGCGTAGCACTCAAGTCGTCCGAATAAATCGTAAATTGTTAACAATCATAACCAGCACATTGATTCTCAAACTATGGCCGAACTTGCTTAATTAAGTATGAATAACAACGTGCAGAAATATTAGTTTAGGAAGACACTCATGTTAGTGTCATTGGTTTCTAGCTCACCAGTATCGTTCTCAAGAGGACCTAATTCAGATCTTATTTTTTTCCTCAAAATATAACAAAAAAATGTGTCGGATTTAGTTTTGGCTTTCGCTGCCATTTCATTTGCATTATTTTTTTTCCATTTAGGACCTTCTCCAGAGCTCTTTTGCTGAATGTGAATTCATTTCTTTCATCGTCATATGGGCGTATCTGTTTCGTGAAGTGTATTTCTTTTTGCGACTGAAGCTGCTGCAGTTCCCATTTCTAGTGCTTTGGCTGATTGACTGCAGGTCACTTGTGTATTACGAAAATTAGTTAATGATTGGTTGACGTCACGTCCGAGGGTTATGTGCATAGTCGCCATTGACTCTCTTGAGCCATCAAAGTTGCTAATCTAAAGTTTAGGACTTTATCGTTGTTCATTGACTCGTTCAACTGGAGCCCTATCTTAAAACGGGTACAGTTATGGTCACTAGTTGTGAGTGACTCTCCAAATTCAACGTTCATAACACGAGTTGCTTGCACTGAATAGGAGATCAAGGATATTGCTGCGGCTTTTAGGTGTCTCCACCATTTGAGTCATGAACTAATCGTCTGCAAAGTCAATCAGACGTTGGTCAGTGGCAGTGCGTACGTTTGTTTCATAATCAATGTCGGGAATGTTGAGGACACCAAGCACAATTCTACTGTTTTGTGTTGTGACGACATCGACGAGTGTGTTGTAAAGATCGATATCATCTGCAACCATGCTTTTCATGAGACGATAGACGAAGGTGATTTGATATTGCGTATGTTTACCGACTGCTGATATTGATACTATGTTGTGTCTGCCGCTGGGAAAAGTGACTTCTAATATCTACCGAGTGTTTTTTACAAAGAACAACACTTTTCCTTCCCTCCCGGACTTGTCAATCTTTGTGAAATAGTGAGGAACCGGGGAGAGAAAATTCGCTTAAATGATGTCTGGTGCTCAAATTCATCCACGATTATGTGATTGCAATTATGTTGATATTCTTATTCAATGCTGGGATACCCAATTCTTCGATTTTGTAACTGAGACTTCTAGCGTTCATATGGTATCATTTGAGAGTAACGTTAGTCACATTGACTTGATTGTATTGACTTGTACTGCTTCTACTTTGTGAAGATGTGTCTGAGCCAATACTTTATACTCGTTTACCCTGATTGTACCTGCGAAGCAGCTATTGATGTCCGGAACTCTTTGGCTAAGACCAGCGGTGATGTATTGATGGGCTTTGGTATTGGTTGTGTAGCGTGAGTTGGCACGGGCGGAGGCCGTTGGGTCGTTTCGTCGGGCACTGCTGACGGAGTTCTGGGTTGGATGTGGAGTACGTTTTTCGACTTATCTCCAGGGACAAGACCAGCGCAGATGTTTTCAAGGACGTTTACGAGAGTATCAATTCCATACGAGCGTATGGAAGCCATGTTAGTAATTCAATTTAATTTATAGTTCTTTGGGTCGATTATCGTTTCCCAATGATCAGAGAAGGGTATTTTCTGAGCTTCCCATAAAATTGCTCGGCGATGGTTAAGAAAAATAATCTTGCTTAACTTGTACTTGTTTGATTCGGATGTGGCAGGATACCAGATCCATTGATTCATACCTTGCCTATGTTGATTCCGTCTGCGACAGGTCTTTTGCTCCGACTTGTAGTATAATTAGTTTTTGAATAGGTATCTTTCCCTTTTCTATTTTACATTCATTACATTCAATCTCGTAAATTTCCATTCTGTTCTAAGGAGATTTTTAAGTTGAACTCTTTTTTTTTGCTGATTTCATGGTGTAATACATAAAATCGGTTACGTTTGTCGGATCGGATGTGGTAAATAGTGACAATGTCACAGCATAGCTGCCTCCTGATAACCACAATAGTGAACAATGCCTCTTTATCTTTGACTGAGTTTGCCATCATTTTGATGCGGTCGTTTGTCTATTCGTCAAGCGCTTTGAGTATTTTGGCCAATTCAGAGTCTAGGTGCACTTGAAGTTCTTTCACTTGGTTTCGGGTGTCCTTATCATTTTTTTTTACTGCTGTTACTTCGCTGCTTATCATTTCTTCGAATTCATGAACTTGTTTTTGCACATTTTCAGAGGCATGATCAAATTGTGCTTTCAGTTATTTGATTTTCTCAGCTTGTGACGAAGTTTACAGCGCGCTAACTTGCATTCCTCATTTGAGAGACTATTGCGTAAATTTCTGGCAGAAGAAGAAGAACTATCGCAAAACACTATTTCGAGGAGTACGATTGGTGACAAATGCCACATTCTAGCTTAACACGAACCATCTTAGACAGGTTTGGGAAGTGGATCGTTTGCTCGAGTTCAATTTTTGTTATTTCTTGTAAACAGCAGATATAAATGTATTAACTAGAATCAGATGTGTAATGGGAGGATATATATTTTGAGGGGACATAACGATGCATTTTTTCCGGGTGATTCATTCTTCCAGTCGATTAAGTGAGCCGCCTACCTGGGGATGAAAACTCGACTTAGCTCGATATAAGATTATCTTATTCTTCAACTTGAAATGTTATCTAGCTGATAAAATGTAGCTTGTGCTCGATGTCAAATAGTTGATGTCGTGCTTCTTTCACACGGGGTATATATCAAAGTTGAATGGTGTGAAATTTTGGCGATACCTAAACAGAATGAGCACAAATGCAGGTCTGATGCAAGTTAGCGACATAAAGTTACTTCATAAGGGGGATTGAATTGAATGCAGAAAAGAAATTTGTCGTAGCAGCTTCTTTCTGCTGTTTAAATGTTGTGGAAATTCAGGCGTGATTCATAGCAAACATTTTGTAACGAACGCAAACAGCGATGTATAAAAAGATGCAGGAGAAATTGTATAAATTTCAGTAATTAATCAGCTGTGAAAATATGACTATTCTACGATGCAAAGTGGCTCAACCGTGCGTCACATAGCAATTATAAGCAATAACTACCTGTTATATACCAGTCAGGGCGCAATGCAATGATACTAACTCCATGCAGTAGAGGATCAATAACATCCAGTCCAGCAGAGTTCAAAGTCTAACCCCCATGAATCAGAATTTAAGTAATTGTTCAAAGCTCGAGCTCGCGTGTCGGAGTTGACAAGTTAGGGCAAGGTAGCGGATGACCCTGGCCGGGGATGAATCAGCCGAAAATAAAGTCCTGTAAGAACTTGTCCTCAAATAAGACAGTATTAAGTGTACGGGAAGGAGTGGGCGGTGAAGAGTGGACAGTAAGAGTTGACGGTGTAGAGTGGACGGTGTGGAATGAATGTTGCTGATGGGGCGGTATAGAGAGGCCAGCATAGACTAGTCGGCATTGAGAGGATGGTAGAGACTAGACGGCATTTAGTGGACGGTAGAGACTAAGACAATAAAGCATATCAATAATTATATTTCAATCGCGCTGAAATTACTGTAAATATTGCCTCCTTATAGTTCCATTTCGCATACCATAGCAACTTCAACTTTAACAGACAGAGGGGACGATTGGAAAAAAATCCTCCGTAATTACACTTTTACGGAAAATGTAGATGATGTTTGTTATCTTGAATTTAATATGCAACACAATAATATAGATTTGGAGGTATGACACCGGTAATAAATACGGTACTTTTACTGACAAGTTGAATTGACTGTTGCAAAAATTTCTAGTTTAATCGTGGAAATTTAAAGACTGAGAAACGTTTTTGTACCCGTCGGTAATGACTAAAATATTTTTTCTCTTTGAAATGCAGTCATTGCCGTTGCGACTCATGACGGCATTGCCTTGCAAAACTCTAACGGGCATATAACTGTCTCATCAGCACTCGCTACAGACGTTAATTACACGAAATAAAAGACCCTTGGCATCATTGCTCCGTCGTGCGAGATCAAAGCACTGCCTCAACTAACCTAATGCCCTACACTTGAATGTGTTTCGCGTCTCTGTTTGGTAAAGACTGCGTTATTAGTGAACAGCAAGATGATTTAGGTTAGACAGTACACAGGGAGGACTCACCTTTATCCCTCTCAGACATGACGAATCTGTACGGCCGAGGGACGGGCTCACTCAGAACAAATTATTCTAAGAGAACCGATTAAAAAAAAAGCAGAAAAAATGGCGATGAGCCGTTTTTTTGTTGTTTGATGTCTGTAAGCGACAGACTTATGTCTGACTTATGTCTGACTTATGTCTGACTTATGTCTGTAAGCGACAGACTTGGAACAACAAATATTGATGGGATAAAAGAGGGAAGCTCCAACACCTATCACATTTCAGTTCATTTTAGTCAATATATATA
>SDVV010008272.1:0-17295 GCA_016164225.1 Gammarus roeselii | reverse complement strand
CACCTCTCATCACCACTTTGTCCTGAGAACTGCAGCAGGTCCTCACCTCTCATCACCACTTTGTCATGAGAACTGCAGCAGGTCCTCACCTCTCATCACCACTTTGTCATGAGAACTGCAGCAGGTCCTCATCTCTCGTCACCACTTTGTCATGAGAACTGCAGCAGGTCCTCACCTCTTATCAGCACTTTGTCCTGAGAACTGCAGCAGGTCCTCACCTCACTCCCTCCAACACCTCTTATCAGCACTTTGTCCTGATAACTTCAGCAGGTCCTCACCTCACTCCCTCCAACACCTCTTATCACCACTTTGTTCTGAGAACTGCAGCAGGTCCTCACCTCACTCCCTACAACACCTCTTATCACCCCTTTGTCCTGATAACTGCAGCAGGTCCTCACCTGACTCCCTCCATCACCTCTTATCACCACTTTGTTCTGAGAACTGCAGCAGGTCCTCACCTCACTCCCTCCAACACCTCTTATCAGCACTTTGTCCTGATAACTGCAGCAGGTACTCACCTCACTCCCTCCAACACCTCTTATCACCACTTTGTCCTGATAACTGCAGCAGGTACTCACCTCACTCCCTCCAACACCTCTTATCACCACTTTGTCCTGATAACTCCAACAGGTCCTCACCTCACTCCCTCCAACACCTCTTATCACCATTTTGTCCTGATAACTGCAGCAGGTCCTCACATCAATCCCTCCAACACCTCTTATCACCATTTCGTCCTGATAACTGCAGCAGATCCTCACCTCACTCCCTCCAGCACCTATTATCACCACTTTGTCCTGATAACTGCAGCAGGTCCTCACCTCACTCCCTCCAACACCTCTTATCACCACTTTGTCCTGATAACTGCAGCAGGTCCTCACCTCACTTCCTCCAGCACCTCTTATCACCACTTTGTCCTGATAACTGCAGCAGGTCCTCACCAGTTTCTTGCAATAGTTTGGTACGTGTTGGTTTGACTCATCATCAATATCCGTCCACGAATCCGTTACTGCTAAGAGTTGTTGTTCTCGACTTTTTTTTTCTAATAATTTTTGTCTCCAATACTTCCTATTCCATCCTTCTTACTGTAATAGTTGATGAGCTACAGCTGTTCAAATTAGGAAATCTTAATCGTTCAGTAACTGATAGCTTGACAGAGCACTGCACAGGCTGTAACGACTGTAACTCGTCTACCATTGACAGAGCACTGCACAGGCTGTAACGACTGTATCTCGTCTACCATTGACAGAGCACTGCACAGGCTGTAACGACTGTATCTCGTCTACCATTGACAGAGCACTGCACAGGCTGTAACGACTGTATCTCGTCTACCATTGACAGAACACTGCACAGGCTGTAACGACTGTAACTCGTCTTCCATTCTACACAGTTAGGGGGACAGGGAACGGTACATCTGAAGGAACTGATTCGTAAGGTTTATGTATTAGTGCCCTACATATGATTATTGTCTAACGAAAGATGTACAGTTGAAGAAGTGCAGTTGCTTGCTCAGGCCCCGGTCTCTACCTCAATGAAAACCATGGAAGATTGATCAGCATAGCTGGTTAGTGAGGACGTAGTCCACGTATCAGGCACCAAACACATGAGTACGACAAACAAGAGTGGCAACTAAACCAGCCCCTACATACTTCCTGTTGCCTATCTTGCTATTAGTAATGATTGTGTCAACCCCCTTATCGTCTGTGTGAAGCTCTTAGCGATCAAATGATATGTATTTTGATGTAGAATTTCCTCCTTAATTCCAATTTAACTCTTGCTTTGGGTTTCCTATGAGATTTGATGTCAATTCAAAAGAATGCTGCTTACTATACAGCATCTCATATATATCATGTTTAAATAAGACTTTATTTCTATCATGTTTAAATGGGGCTATATTTTTATCATGTTAAAATATGGCTTTACAAAATAGCATTCCCATGTTTCCCTCACAGATAGTCAAGCCTATGTGTCATTAGTTTTTTTTTAATATACAGGTACTACAACATTGTATTTCTCTTGTGTCAGGAAAAGATTGTATCAAATTACTGAATGCATCATGTTTTAAAATAAACCCCTCTCAGATATGTCTATCAATAGCTCAAAGTACTATAAAAATGAGCGAGTAAACAACAATGAATTCTTTGACTGTGCCATGCACGGTATTAAAAATAACTTCAAAAGGTTTTTCACGAAGTAGAGCCAAATTTGCAAATGAAAATGAATACTCCGGAGTTCAATCAATTTCTGGTGATGCGCTTCCTCACTATTGAAATACATCACTCAATTATTTTACCTGCATGTCTCTAAATGTTGAAAGTTCGGAAGTGAACTTTCTAAGCCACCAAATCAGTATCACTGACCAATTAGCACCTGCTATGCTTGGACTCCGTGAAATAAATTGACTGACGAGTTACAGGACATATATAATTTATGGGGTTAAAATATAAATAAAACACTAACATCAGCAATAAGGGAGGCGTTTGTTTAGATATTAATGATAGGCAAGCTGTTGAAACCGACCTGAACTCGTAACACGATAGAAATTGAGGTAATTTTTGTCGACATTAATGGTGATAGTGAGGTTAAAACAATATAATATGGTTTACCGAACCGCTTCTATAATATCGGTAGCTAAATTTCCCAAGTGACGATGACGCTTTCAGTGTCATTGATGTAGCTCATAATAAAGTTCATATACTGACCACCATTATGATTTCCTTCCACGTGGTTTGTAGCCATTAATTACTAAGCCGACGCGTACAGCTGCTGGATATGGAACTCTAAAACAGATTAACCAACGTTGTTAATTGTAAGACTCGTGCAGCTGTGATCACTTGACATGCACAATTTTTTATTCTGAGGTCGAAGTCTCACGAATACCGTAATACCGTGATACCGTAACACCGTAATACCGTAATATTGTATTACCGTAATACCGCAATCTCACTGTAATTACCCATCGTAAATATAGCGACCGCAACATTTCAAACAATATGGAGGCGCTGAAAGCTTACGACTTCATTCAAATTATATCCACAGTAAATTCAAATACTGCCATTACACAGAGTCCTAGCTCTCTACTGAGCTGTGTGATGTGCATTTCCTGCTGATAACAGAAGAGTTCTGCCACAAGCATGCTAAGAGTCCGTGAATGACACGACACAGAGTTAACTTAAATTGTCTACAAAAAAATGACAGATTGTACTGTTGGTACAAGAGGCATCCTCTTCCGGGTTTAGATGAATTTCCACGTTTCAAAACAAG
Source organism: Gammarus roeselii (assembly GCA_016164225.1). Lineage (NCBI taxonomy): Eukaryota > Metazoa > Arthropoda > Malacostraca > Amphipoda > Gammaridae > Gammarus > Gammarus roeselii. The sequence continues at coordinate 14,034 of SDVV010008272.1, read as the reverse complement.
CACTCCTTACACCGAATATTATCACTCGTGGAAATTATAGTCAAAATCTGTTTGAGACCTCTTCAATTAAATGCCAAAAAAGGCTGGCAAAGCTCCAGCATCATTCTCGGAAACAGTACTCAGGGTATTTCGGATTCAATTGGTATTATTATTATTGATGATGTCATCCTGACACATAATCGGCTTTATATGCTTTCAATAGTATACCTAGTACCCTTACAGATTCTATCATTTGCAACAACATCCCTTTTGAACAATATTTATAGGATGCGATCCTTGAACGGCCAATCTTTGCCCTGCCGACCAGAACGAAGTAAAAACAATTAATATTGGTTTGAAAATTAGTGGCAGCACTTGCTGGGTTAACATCCCAGCCAATGTAATTAAAGCTATATCTGGGATTATTGTTGGTCCCCTAAATAAATTCATACAAAAGTCACTCCTGCATGATTTTTTGATGCAATCAAAATCACTAAAATTATTCCGATTTTTAAAATGAAAAGAAAAACGGACAAAAATTATCATCCTATATAAATCCTGCCCGTTTTAGGCAAAGTTAGTGAAAAAATCTTTTATGCTAGACTTGATACACACTTTGTTTCAAATGACCTGCTTAGCCACAACCAGCATAGTTTCCAGGCTTCCAGGAATACAGAGCATGCTTTATTGAAATTCACAACCTAATTGATAGGTTCGACATTGGTGATGTCACTGCTGGAATTTTTATGAACCTTAGCAAAGCCTTCGATTGCGTGGAACATTAGCTATTCTTAGCTAATTCTGCGCCTTACGATGTTAGTTTCATTGAAAAAAAGTTGGATGCGAGATATCTTCTTGATAGAAAACACCTACTGAGTTGAAATACACCATCATCATTTGTCAGTACGATAAATATATGATTTGATTTGATTTGATTTGATTTGATTCTCATTTCCACCAGAGCCTCAACGCGAGTCATAATAGGCTCCCCTGTAGGGCTCGATGATCATTGATTCCTGTAGGCTCGCACGCCTTAACGTGCGAGAAAAACAACGCTGTTCAAGTTAGAAAAATTTGAAAATGTTAGCAATGTCAGACGTACGCTGGTGCGCACAAGGAAAAAGCTTACAATCATTTAAAACTTCAAGAGTAATATGTACGCACGATAGTGCGTACAGGTAGCATCGTCGAGACTGGTACAAGGTTTCTGGCTACACGGACAAAATCGGCTCCGACAGCAACGCACAACACGACATAGAACGCTACGCGGTCTAGCTCGATTATAGTACCTTTCATTTATTCAGGTAAGACTCAGACTAAAGGAATCCTCACCTCAAATCATTCAGAACTTCAAGAGTAACATGTACGCACGCTAGTGTGCACATGTATCATTATTGAGACTGGTACAATGTTCACGGCTACACGGACAAAACCAGCTCCGGCAGCAACGCAACAATGTTTACAGCGACGTGTTCAGGTTTAGTAGAGGTACACTTTGTTTATTCAGGTAAGATAGAGGCTTAGACGAAACCACTCAGAACTCCAAGAGTAATACGCACGCGCGCCAGTGCGCACAGATAGTATCGTCGAAAATGGTACAAGGTCTATGGCTTCATGGATTAGATCAACTCTAACCGCAACGCGTCACAAGGGGTTATAGCTACGCAGTCCAGGTCAACCCCAGAAACTACATATGGTCCGTGCACGAGCAAGCGAGCAAAGCCTGAAGAAAAAATACCCATTCACATAATCACAAGCAGGAACTCCCGCACAAATGCTCCAGCATTATCATACATGACATAATTGTGGATCATGAAGAAGAAAGTAAGGGCAGGAACGTCATGAGCAGAAAAACTGCTCAGATTATTGATTTTGCACTTATTGTTTAGGGGGATAGGGTAGGAGGGGCATATGTCTCTTGGGTCCCAAAAGAACCCGATGAATCCCGAAGAGTAACCAAGTTCCCCAAGCCTTCCCGAGCTCCCCGGGTCCCCTGAGACCCTCGTCTCAGCTCATCTCGGCTTGTCTAGACTCATTTCGGCCAGTCTCGGCTCGTCGCGACCAACTCGACTAGCCTCAACATGTTTCGACTGACCTCGACGCGCCTTGACTAGCCTTAACGTGGCTCTCCCCCTCTGCGCTAGTAATCATGTAGACTGTAATAACAAAAAATTTCACTCAAGCATTTTAGGGTGGGAGTGTGGTGGCGGAGGTACCTCGGTTCCCACAAGAGCCCGACGAATTCCGGAGGGTAACCCGAGTCCTCCGGGTCCCCCGAGCTCCCCGGGTTCCCTCGTCTCTGCTCATCTCGGCTTGTCTCGAATAATTTCGGCCAGTCGGCTCGTCGCGACCAACTCGACTCGCCTCAACATGTTTCGACTGATCTCGTCGCACCTCGACCAGCTTCGACGCGACCCTCGCCCTCTGTGCCAGTAATCCGCGGACTGTAATAAATAATTGTTCTACTCAAGCATTTCACATATATTAATTTTTCTGTGTATGAGTTTTACAGCGAGGGGAAAGGGAAGCAGGGATCCCAGGATTCAGAGGGGCCTCAAGCGGGTTCCAAAGTTTCTCAGAGGGGTCTCAAAGGTGTCGCAAAGGGCCCCGGAAGGGTTCAAGTGGGTCCCCCAAAACCCTCCCGGTCTTCCAAGTCCCCCGGGTTCTCGAAACCCCCGGGTCCCTCGAGCCCCGCGTTTCCCACGAGTACCCCCCATTCCCGGCTCACCTAGTCTCAACCAGCCTCGGTTCGTCTCGACTCGTCTCCACTCGCCTCAACCTGCCTCAACTCGCCTCGTCCCCTCCACGCGCAGTGGCCTTCAGGACTTTCACTCTCTAAGATCAAAATCAACACTATTTCATCATTTAGCCATCAACCGTCTAGCTGTGCTCGGACATTTATTAGGCGCCCGGGAGAGCGCAAATTCTCCCACCGTAGGTTGGACTAGACTAACTAACACACCGCATAGTCCACCTAAGGCCCCTGCGGCGTCTAACGATACATAATTATATAACTAATCTAAAATTGATCATCATGAATACAGGCACAGATAAATAATAGAGCCGACGAAATAAGAAATACTAGAAAACTAAAACAAAGTGTTGATGATCTATAAAATGAATAATCATCCGTCCATCCCAAAATATATCAGTACCACAAGGGTCGTTCCTTAGGTCTTTGTTCTTCCGTTTCAATATTGATGACATTTTTTATACAGGCGACATTATATCCTTTTTCCATACGACACTACAGTTTATTCGACGAGAAAAAAATCACTGTACTATTACTTATATGGATGCTCAATTGATCCACATTTAAAGCCTGTTCACATCCAATACGTTGACGCTAGTGTCAACAAGATGCAATTCAGGTGGACCTTAGGCACGTTTTCCAGCTGGAAAATGCCTATTCTCAACACATGAGTCGAGTTGGAAAGTTAATCACTGGCACGTGTAGCATAAACAAAGTTCCACTACTCTATAGCAGATCAGAGACGCGAATGGAAAGGGCACGTCTCTTTTGTTGACGAGATATTATCCAAATCTCGTGGCTTCTTTTACAAGAATATAAATTGTGTAACAACTCTTGCTAAGTGTCTTTTATACTACAGCCTTATTCGCCTTATGCTAACTTATTGTATGAATGTGTATGCTTCATACCTAAAACCAAACCTAAGGTCTCTCTTTTTTGGTCAGAAGCATGACATTAGAACTCCATCACATGCTTAAGGACGTGACCACACGCTGCCTCTCTTTTGTCAATGAAATATTCCCTCACTGTGTCACATCATTAACTTTTCCGTTGCAGTGTTTGTTTACAAAGCTTTTTTGAGGCCACAAACTTTCAGTGCAAACTATTTTTTCATGCGAAATAACCCTATACATAATCTTTGTAACAATGCGGGTTAGCAAGTTCGCCGTAACTCGTCAACACAGTTGAACACTTTACAAATTGAGATCTTGTTATATCTCAAGATATTGATGGCAGATGTTCTAAACAACTATGTTATAATAGTGAATAATGTATTTATTTACAGTTTAATACAGTAGAAGTACAAGTTAGGAATTTAGATTGCACGGAAAGGTCTACAAGGGCGAGTGTCGGATCGGGATCGAAATTTAGCTAGTACTAACTAACCTCAAGGTCTTCTCATCCTCGTTTTTACCTCTCCCCGCATACACACGCATGCCTTCGCTATACAGCCCTTCCGTCCGTCCGTCTGCCGTAGGTGCACACTACCAGAGTTTTTATTGTTAGCCCCGTCTTAATTGTTAGAGTCCAAATCACTTATGTTCACCTTAGATTAGCTTGTTTGCTACTGGCTGCTCTCCTCTTATAAAATACACTATCGGGTCCCATTAACCGAGCGACGCGACCTTCTAATCTGCGCATGCCTAATCCAAGAGAACTTGTTATTTGCGACCTTGATTGTGCCGGAAGTCTCCTTTGTTACGCATGTAGACAATGCATCGGTACGGGGACATCACAGTTATGCTAGAGCTTGGAATTTGATTCTATTAGATGTAAGGACGAATAGCAGTATAGGTACCTCAAAAGGTAGCCTAAATTTACACCTGATTGAATTTGTACGCGCAAAGAGTCTTGAATTATAATTTACTTCCTCTGTGGATATTATCAAGTCAAGCTATTCATACACCTAACCTTCCAGGTATTTCGGTCATGCACAAACCTGTTCAATGATCAGACCCATCATTGAAAACGTTTCTTTTCCTGTGCTTGTGTAATAAGTGATGTTACTGAGCACTCAGTTTCGCATTACATTTTCCTATACCTAACATTATGTGAGTAAATGAAATATACAACTAAATGTTGAACATTTTCTGTTCTGAGTCTTTCTATTAAATATCAGTTCAAACAGAAATTTTTCATGATTAAGTAAAAGTCTGCCTACCTTACTTATTTTACTAAAATTTATATTATTCATTTTCTTGGAGAGAAGTGTGTCCTCCAGCAATGTTCATCGACTGGTGGGGTGTAGAATTTTGTAGATTTCTCGCTTATATAGTGGGTTACAGCGTAGCTGCTACCTGCTGGGCGTTCTTTTTGCCACGGTGCTTATGAGCTGGGCTTGGGCTATTTAAGAGTCGGCCAGAATGTCTCACTTAAGGTCAGGTAGGCTCGAACAAAAAATCATCAGATTCCAATGGAAGTCTATTGTGTGGAGAGGCCGACACGCTACCCCCTCGGCTACCGAGTTGGTAAATTTACACACAATCTATTCATATTGGATGCAAATACAGACAAAAGGCTGAATCCCCCAGGACGTGGGGGTGGCCAACGGCACCTGCCTCTACCTCACACTCCTCTCATACATTCACACTCACACAATTTGACCCTTTTGCGCTAAAGGGTCAGCCATTTATACCCCGCCACACACATGCTGAGTCATGCGTGCGATTCGAGGTCCGTGTTAGCAAGAGGGCTCGGTAGTGTGACTGGTTTACCACTGCTGCGTCGTAGTGACCGCCCTCCCCCCCTCCTCCAAACCACGACCATCTTATTTATCAATGGGATGCCAAGAGAGGGTGAGCACATCAGAGCAGCGTCCGAAAAAATCGTCCTTTCTCAATCATTTTCCACTGAAGCCTATCCGTTGCATGCTTTCTCCCTACCTCCACACTCACGTCTTTCCTTCCTCAAACCTGCTCCGCGTTATCCATCCACCCGAACTTCGTTCTACCTCTAGGCATACCCACGCGGAAATAAGAGGAAACGAACTTGCGGACTCGCTTGCTAAAGTGGCATCTACTTACCAAGAACAATTTTTCGCAAAACATTACCGGGACTGGTTCCCTATCATCAACTCCCATATAACATCCCGATGGAATGAAATGTGGCAGCAGAGTGGACAAAAAATGCTTTCAGTCAAACTCTCAAGAGTCTGTGCACGGGACACACGTGGTTAACTCACAACCACCTGATGGATGTCGACATAGTAACAAACGCGAAAAGCTATCAGCGTGAAACACTTACTGATGGATTGCAACGCAGTCGCGGCAGCCCGACGAGCGTTCCTAAATCTCCAATGCAACCTACAAAGCCTACTCACGGACCCAACCTGCCATAAAAAGCTTATCGCTTTCGGAAAACACACCGGACTATACGAAGCTGTCTAAGCCCCAAACACCTGTGCAAGTAATGTGGTCTCTCTACCCCATTACGCACAGAAATAACAATACATTTTACGAAGACACGCGTTAACTCTTTACTCTCTCGTACGCGCTAGTACGCGAATATGCCACAATTGAAATATGTACTGACTTCATCTTGACATGACTAATATTTTCGCACGCGAGGCCGTGCGAATTTACCTGAATCAACGACGGTCGCGCCCTACGGGGGAGCTTATTATGACTCACGTTGAGGCTCCGGTGGAAATGAGGCTCAAATCGAATCTAGGCATACGTCCACTCCCCTCTGCCTTCAGGGACATCACCCATCGTCCGTCCTCACCATGTGCCTGAACCATCTCAAAACACGCGCATCTCCTCTAACTTCATCACCATCCCAGTTCTAATACGAACAACGTCGTTATTGATCCTATCTCTCAGTGCCACTCCCGTCATGTCCCTCCAATATTTAATCTCGAAAACATTCGACCGTCTTCTCTCTTCTTCTCTGACCCCTTCCCCCCCCCAAGTTTCAGCTACATTTAAGTATAACCAAGTAGTAAATGTTGTCTTTAGAACAGCTCATGCTGTCGAAAACTTGAAACATAACCATCTCTGTATTCTGATATTTCTGTAATTTGTCGACCTGTCAATGTACCAAAACAGGGAAATGAGTCGCTCTTAAAAATTTCATTGCATTTAAAAAATTCAGTTAACATGAGTAGAAGTCTCCTATATTTTGACCACGGACTGTGATCCTCTTCAGGCACAATGAAAAGAATTGAAACGCCAAAATCTGAAGAGATAAAAAACGTGAATTATTTTTTTACAGATTCACTATAAATTCATACAGCATTAATAGCAAACAAGGCTCTAATTCCAAATCAATTGACAAGAACTTTTGTGCGTGTGGTTATGAGCAACATTAGGAGGTATCAGCACTACTCATTTCACACTCAAGCGATCAAAAGTAACTAATAATGCGAAGTAACAATACAAGAAAAGCAATCTAGCCTTTGCGAGGTGAAGGTCACACACTATGAGATTACACCTAGGAGGAGGTAAACTATTTAGGAGGTGGTAAGTTATTCAAAATGTCAGGATTGGATGATGGTATAATATTTTTAGTGACTCTGTCAATGGAACATACTCCGCCCATGAAATTGAAATTTGGAAGATGCTGTACTAATGAAGATTCTATTATTAGACGTTTCTTGATGTCATCAGAGGTGAAGGCTATTTCAGATGCATTCCAATTAATATTGTGATCCTGAGAATGAACATGATGGAAAATTGCACTGCTTTGTTTAGCGTAACGGACATAGCTTCTATGTTCCTTGGGACTCGTTGCAAGGGTCCAACCAGTCTCACAAAAATAAACTTCAGGACAATCGGAACAAGGGACGACATAAGCACCCAACCTATCGTCCGAGTTACTAAGAGGCGTATTTCTAACTAATTTTGGCCGGAGGGAAGAATAATTCTTATATGAAACTCGGATATCCTGAGAATTGAGGATAGGCTTTATGAGTTCTCTACAAACTTTGTTGAAATGTAAGGACATAGTTTTCAAATGGTCATCACGAGGTTGAGGTGCAAAAGCAGTGTGAAATTTTAGTTTTGCGTCAGAAAGTGCAAGCTCTAGGAAATGACTAGGATATGTTAATCTGCGTAAGGACTTTCTAATGTAGGATAATTCATCCTTCAAAAATACGTAATCACATATCTTAAATGCTCTCAAAAACATGGAATATACTACTAACTGCTTAATAAGTTGTGGATGCCAAGAAGATAAATGTAGATAAAAGCCCGAATGAGTTGGCTTACGAATCACGGAACATTGAGATAATTAAGATTGCTTAAAAAAATAACATCAAAAAAGGTAAGTCGAAAATTTATTTCCCACTCCACGGTAAATTGTATTCTAGGTGACAAAGAATTCAGTTCATTGCATGAAGACTGAGTCAAAATTTGCATCGGGAAAAAGCTTCCGATGTGCTGTCTGATGGGACTACTTACTAGATAGTCATACGATCTCTCGAGTCAGTGAATCTGAGATTCCGAGATAAAGTCAAATCCATTTCTTTGCCGTGTCTGGACCCCAAAATTTTCAAACTGTTCCTAGTGAAAAATGCAGTTTTAGCTTATTTCTATTGTTTACCTAAGCTTCACAAACCTCCATGTCCGTTGCGCCCCATTATCTCTAGTGTTGGAACAATTACCCATCCATTAGCTAGATGGTTGTCCAATTTGCTTACTCCTTATGTGTTTTCTCTACTTCCCCTCAAAAATAGACTTGATTTTACTGAAAAACGTAGTTCTTTTGCCCTTAGAAATTCATTATCAAATGTTCGTATGCTAAGCCTTGATGTCTCTGCTCTCTCCACAAACGTCCCACTAGATGAAATACTAAATTTCTTAGTTGACCAATTCAATACCGGCGTTTTGCATCCAACCATTCCTATTGATGCATTTGTCTCACTAGTTCGTCTCGATGTAGACAATATTTATTTCTCTTGTGGCGACTGCTATTATAGACAGATCTTTGGTGTCGCAATGGGCAGCCCTCTTTCTCCTGTTTTAGCCAATCTTTACATAGAATATTTTGAGAAATGCCTTCTGCCTACCCTAAATTTACGTCCTATACTTCGGTTGAGATATGTTGACATTTTCGCACTTTGGCCTTGCGATGAAAATTTTGACTCATTCTTCAATGAACTGAATTCTTTGCCACCTTGAATAAAATTTACCGTGGAGTAAGTAATAAATTTTCGATTTGCCTTTTTAGATGTTAATGTTATGAGGATTCTTAATTATTTTAAATTTTCCGTGTTTCGTTAACCAACTCATTCAGGCCTTCATCTACAATTCTTTTCATGGCAACCACAACATATCAAGCGGTCAGTAATAGACCCCATGTTTTTAAAAGCACTTAAGATTTGTGATCCCGTTTTTTTGATGGATGAATAAATATATTAGAAATTCCTTGCGCAAATTAGCATATCCTCGTTATTTCATAGAGCGTGCACTTTCTGACACTAAACGAAAATTTCGCACTGCTTCTGCTCCTCAACCTCGTGATGACCATTTGAAAACTATGTCCTTACATTTCAACAAAGTTTGTAAAGAACTCATAGAGCCTTTACTTAATTCTCAGGATATTAGAGTTTCAATAACAATTGTTCTTCCCTTCGGTCAACATTTGTTAGGAATACGCCTCCTTGTAACTCGGATAATAGGTTGGGTGTTGATGTGGTCCCTTGTTCCAATTGTCCTGAAGTTTATATCGTTGAGGCTGGTCGGACCCTGGCAACGAGTCCCAAGGAACATAGAAGCTATGTCCGTTACGCTAAACAAAGCCGTACAACTTTCAATTATGTTCTCTCTCAGGATCACAATATTAATTGGGTTGCATCTAAAATAGTATTTCCCCCCAATGACATCAAGAAACGTCTAATAATAAAATCTTCATTAATACAGCATCTTCCAAATTTCAATCTCATGGGCGGAGTATGTTCCAATGACGGAGCCACTAAAACTATTATATTATTATCCAACCCTGACATTTTGAATAACTTACCACCCCCTAAATAGTTTACCTTCTCCTAGGTGTAATCTCATAGTGAGTGACCTTCACCTCGCCAAGGCTGGATTGCTTTTCTTGCATTGTTACTTCGCATTATTAGTTACTTTTGATGTCTTGAGAGCGACATGAGTAGTGCTGATACCTTCTACTGTTGCTCATAACCACACGCGAGAAAGTTCTTGTCAATTGCTTTGGAACTAGTGCCTTGTTTGTCATTAATGCTCTATGAATTTATAGTGAATCTGTAAAAAATTAATTCACCTTTTAATCTTTTCAGATTTTGTCGTTTTTTTTTTTTTTTATTGTGCCTGAAGAGGATCACAGTGCGTGATCGAAATATAGCACACTTCTACACTTATTAACAAAATATTTTGAATGCAAGAAAATTTTGAAGAGCGGCTTATTTCCCTAAAAGATTCCGGCTCGTGATTGAGCTCTTTGCCTCTCAGTGTATCAAAACAAATTGTACGTAATAAATTCTGTAATTCGTTGAATCACCGAAGTTCGGTAGAACCATATTGATATGTGACGAAGCTAAGGACAAAACATGAGCCGCAACGGGTTTAAAGAACACCAGACTATTGCAAGAACCTGGTGGGCTCCAGCTTGTTGGCCGAGAGGGTATCATGTCAGCCTCCCCTTACAATAGAGTTCCATTGGACTCTTGAGGGCATGTGGTTTGAAGCTTCACGACCACGAGTGAAACATTATGACCGCTCTCATAAAATGGTCAAATGCTGACTCATAAACGCCGTGGGTCTAAAAGGTTACCGAGCAAAAGCTGAGGGGGAAGAGTAACAAACGGTTGCGAGACCAAGGAAGGAGCTTCGCACGGCCTTGACCGTGTCAGAAAAGTTTTGCTTTACCCAATTTCCGTTTCCAAATGTTCAAAGTGATAAAAAGCTAAAGTTTAATACCTTGGTTTAATTGTACTAAGTTCCCCCGTTGCCAAACCTTCCCTCGTTCCTAGTTTAGTCGCTTGCTGCGCTTGTTAAAAGTTTTTAAGAAGATCGTTCGCTCCCCGCGCATACCGTATTATTTAATTTCCTTTCTTAAATATAGGACTGCATTATATTCAATTTTCTTAACGTAAACGAATATTTTGCCTATATCTACCTTGAATGTTTCATTACCCTCCTGATAAAAGTTTCGAAAAATAGAAAAAAATAAAAATTCACTCATCCTGCTCTTGAGTGACTGTGCATACGATTCAGGAACATTGGCCAATACATATATGGACACAACACGTGTCTGCTAATTCATCTCAGCTCTCCGACTGGCAGGCCGTTAGGTCACTTTCATTTGTGTTCATGATACATTAAGGGGACACATTCAGAATCCCACTATGCTACATACTGTTTACAGCATTGTTTCGTGCAATGTCACATGATGTTGTGCTTCAATGTTCCACATTGCCCTTCAATGCCTCATTCATTGCTCGGCAACACCACATAAGCATGATCCCATAGTGCTCCTTGCAGAACCCTCATCGTTTCTCCGACAGTGTTTCTCCTGATGTTCACCTTCCCACAGTGTTCCATACACCGTCCCACTAAGCTCTATTAAAGGTGTCTAAGTGTTCCCAAAATGTCGTAGTGCTCCATAGTGTCCTACAATGTTTCACAATTACCTCGCGGTATCATAGTTTCCAACAGTATCCCAACGGATTCAACTGTGTCCCACTGTAACTTACAGCGTCTCACTGTATCTCATTGTCTCCCACAGTGTTTTACACTGTTCCACAGCGTACCACAATGTCCAGTAGTCTCCCACAGTGCCTCAGTGGCTCGCAGTGCCCCGTAGTCTCCTAGAATGTAACGCAGTGTCCCACAGTGTCTAGCAGTGCGGACGGCCAGTTTCCTGGGTCAATATCCTGTCGCTGACCTCTTATTTCCGCCCAGTCTCCAGACCGGTAGGCTGTGGAAGGCTGTGGAGGCGGCAGCAGCGGCCACGATGACTATCGGCCCAACAATACGCTTGCTGGGCTCGTAATGGAAATACAGAAGATAAATAGAATATACTCGTGTAAAAGCAATAGTACGTTTATTGAAAGGAAATACAAACTTTGGGTGATCTTACCTCCAGTGTAAGCAGATAATGTTGAAATGGCCTAACATTTTTCGTTCTAGTAATGTGATTAAATAATTTATCAGCGGAATGACGGAAGTCGTTTGAGAGAATTGTTATTTATTTGAAGAAATATTCAACAGTATTACCGATTAAAAGATCCTTATAATCAAGTTGGTCATATTTAAAAATAACATATTTTCCCTGATGCGTTTCGTTCAATGAAGAAGATAAGCGTTTCGTTATTATTATTTATTATTATTAGAAGTAATATTGTTTTATTACTCGTACTTCTATCTTGCAATATTGAGGAATAGATTCAGTAGGAGAATAAAAAATAAAAAATTGTTTGTCTCCAGGAGTTTAGAAACTGTTTTTGAGTTTACGTATATATTTTGCCTTAACTTACAGAAATTAATGAAGTGACACAGTGAGAGAATATTGAATTCTCAAAAGAGAGGCAACGCGCGGTCACGTCTGCTAGCATGCGATGTGCTTGACTAAGAAGGATAGGTCGAAGTTTTGTTTTGTAGGTAGAATCATACACGTTTACACGATAGGTTAGAAAGAGATGAATAAGACTGCAGTACAAAAAACTATTCGCAAGAGTCATGAGACACTTTCTAAGTTTGAAAAGGATGCCAAACGATATGGATAATTTCCAGGCAACAAATGAGACGGATATTTCCAGTTAAGTCTCTGATCAACTATTACTCTGATAAATTTGTTTTTGCTACATATGTAACCAGTTGACCTTTCAATTCGACTTGTGTGCTAGGAATGTGTATTTCCTTCTGAAAAATATCATGCCTTGTGCCTTGTCGACATTTAGCATAAGCTTATTTCATGTGAACACATCTGTAAAGTGGAGCAGTTGATTATTAAAATTCGTAATAATATGAAAAGGATGTTTCGCGGTCGAATTAACTATTACTGTAGAATCATTTGCAAAAAAATACAATGGATAATCTGTCGCTAGTGTTTACAATGTCATCAATATGTATGAGGAAGAGCAAAGGCCCAAGGATCGACCCTTGCGGTACTCTTATGTTTAGCGTACTAGCAGATGTTGATGGATTATTCCAACTCACTAGATATTTTCTATCAATAAAATAACTTTCCATCTAACTCTTATCAATGGAACTTACACCATAATGCTGTAATTTCGTGACCAAAATCTAATGATTCACGCAATCGAAGGCATTACTAAGGTCCATAAAAATTGCAACAGAACTTTACCACTATCAAATCCTTAAACAGCGTCTCCAGCAATTTTTTTAGAGCATGCTCCGTATTCCTGAAAGCCGGATGCCGAATTGCTTTTAGCGAAATAGGTTATTTGATACAAAGAGAGTATACAGGCTAGCATAAGATACTTTTTCAAAAACTTAACTTGAGACGGGCAGGACTGATATTAGGCGTTTTTTTAATGTATGTTTTGTTTTTATTTTCATATATTGGACCAATTTTTTCGATTTTGAGTGCAACAGGAAAATTTTCTTGCATGATGGACTTTTGATAAGTTGGGTCAAGAGAGCTACATTACTCACAGATATAGCTTCAATTTCATTGGTTCGGATGTTATCCCAGCCAGTGCTGCAACTGTTTTTTAAACCAATAATAATAATAATTTTTATTGAAGCACTCGATGGTACAATAATAGTTACAACAGAAAACAAGCTCAACAAAAACCTCCCAACCAATACTTCCCACCAATACTGTTACTTCGTTTGGGTCGGTAGGGTTAAAGATTAGCTGTTCATGAATTGCTTTCTCTCAATAATGTACAAATGGGATGATGTTGCTGATAATCGATTTACTTAGAGTATTAGTAATGCTAATGAAAAAATTATTAGAAGCATTTGAAATCGTTTCTGGACCTATAATGACTTCATAATCAATAATAATTGAATCCGAATAACTCGTTTTTTTTCCTAGTAGGTTACTAATTATTTTTCAGTTTATGTTATTTCCTTTATAGGTCTCAGTCAGATTTTGGGCATAGTTTTCACGAGCAATACTAGTCCGTTTAGTGAACGAGTTTTGTATTGTTTAAATTTACCTCTACGAGTGATGGAATGCCTTTTGTATCTGCAGTACAGTCAGTCTTTATTTTTTGTGCGTCAAGTAAGCTCTGTGTCATCCACGAATTCTTCGCTTGTTTGTGACTGAGAACTTTTGTTATAGGCGGGAAATACACCTACGCCAGTTCAATTTTATGTATATATATATATATATATACATATCTATATATATCTATATATATAATA
>SDVV010008271.1:0-17296 GCA_016164225.1 Gammarus roeselii | reverse complement strand
ATAATAAGCGCGTTTTTTCTTACCTACAGCGTATCTGAAAGCAACATGTCACTTATCGCTATGGAGTAAGATACCCGGCACCGATCGATGACCAGGAATGAACTCATCGTGATGGCGACGTCGGCAACACTCATCGTGATGGCGGTGTCGTCAACACTCATCGTGATGGCGGTGTCAACACTCATCGTGATGGCGGTGTCGTCAACACTCATCGTGATGGCGGTGTCGTCAGCACTCATCGTGATGGCGGTGTCGTCAACACTCATCGTGATGGCGGTGTCATCACTCATCGTGATGGCGGTGTCGTCAACACTCATCGTGATGGCGGTGTCGTCAGCGCTCATCGTGATGGCGGTGTCGTCAACACTCATCGTGATGGCGGTGTCGTCAACACTCATCGTGATGGCGGTGTCGTCAACACTCATCGTGATGACTGTGTCGTCAACACTCATCGTGATGGCAGTGTCAACACTCATCGTGATGGCGGTGTCGTCAACACTCATCGTGATAACGCTGTCGTCATTAGAGGCATTAATCACCCTTCTCCGTCAATACGGCGAGGACGTTGTTGTAGTCGTGATACAATGGCGTCAGCGTTCAAGGTGGGAAAATCTTATAAATTGAGATGTAATGAACTACGGTGTTTTACCTACTCTACCATGGGTTGTGTCCCTACTCTACCATGGGTTGTGTCCCTACTCCACCATGGGTGGTATATCTTCTCCACCATGGGTGTTGTATTTACTAAACCAAGGGTGTTGTACCTACTCCACCATGTGTGTTGCACCTACTTCACCATGAGTGTTGTGCCTTCTCCACCATGGGTGTTGCACCTACTTCACCATGAGTGTTGTGCCTTCTCCACCATGGGTGTTGCACCTACTTCACTATAAGTGTTGTTCCTACTCCACCATGGGTGTTGCACCTACTTCACCATGAGTGTTGTGCCTTCTCCACCATGGGTGTTGCACCTACTTCACTATAAGTGTTGTTCCTACTCCACCATGGGTGTTGCACCTACTTCACCATGAGTGTTGTGCCTTCTCCACCATGGGTGTTGCACCTACTTCACTATAAGTGTTGTTCCTACTCCACCATGGGTGTTGCACCTACTTCACCATGAGTGTTGTGCCTTCTCCACCATGGGTGTTGCACCTACTTCACTATAAGTGTTGTTCCTACTCCACCATGGGTGTTGCACCTACTTCACCATGAGTGTTGTGCCTTCTCCACCATGGGTGTTGCACCTACTTCACTATAAGTGTTGTTCCTACTCCACCATGGGTGTTGTACCTATATCGTTATTACCTATATCGTTATTATCTCATAAAGTGAAATTCGCATATATTTAAATAGCATAGAGTGCACTTTCCCAATGAACCTACTGCATCATCTACTAAATGATCTAGTCATCATTGTTCACACCCTAGACCTGATGATGGTCTACATCACCCTCACTGGAAGCTTCTCTTCTCGCATGACCAACCGATCACCTCCTCTCTCTTGTGGTCTAGTGCACACCCGCGCTCACGCATGGACGTGCATGTGTACGTGCTGCCGGTTCCAGGTTCCAGGGTGTGTAGGATTACTCCGAAGCAGTAGCGGAGGTATAGAAGATACGTCACGGGGAGTAGCGTTCCCGCTGACGTTGCTGGCGAGACGACGGTGGAAGAGGAGGTGGTGGTGGTGGCGCTTCGTGCAAGTCATCCCTAGTTTGGATGAGTGGCTGCTCGGGGTGGCGGTGAGGTGGGAGGTGGTGGTGGTGATGGTGGTGAGGAGACGAAGATGACATCGTTGAGGTGGCCGCGCCAGAGGCAGATGTGGTACAGGAGGAGGATGGTGGATGAGCAGGCGGTGGAAGAGGTGCCGGTGGTGGGGGATGATGACGAAGATGGTGGTGGTGAGGATGACTTGCAGCAGAAGTAACAGGGTAGAACAAGACGGATGCTGCAGTCTCTGCAGCTGAAACGCCGCTGTGCTGCAGCTGGTGTAGTTGTTGCTGTTGTTCCTGGTGTGGGGCGCGGTAAGGTGAATCGCGGAGCCTACCGGAGGAGGAGGAATGGGGTAGGGAGGACAAGGTTGGAGGAGGCGGGGACGGTAGATGTCCTGACGAGGGGGAATGTTGCATGACCTGCTGAGAAGGGATCAGGTCCAGTCGCTGTGATGACAAAGGGCTTTGGGTTCGAAGTGTTGATTCGGCACTACGCGTTCTAACCGCCGACAGAAGGATGCGGTGGGAGGGTGGGCCGTGGTGAGAGGGGGGAGAGAGAGGACGCTGCTGCTGGGGGCGGTGTAGCAGTTGCAGGTGCGATAGCTGGTGCTGTTCTGGGTACCTCGAGAGAGGGGAACCGATTCGGTGCGAGCTGGAGGAAGGAGAGGAGGACCCACTGGCAGGGTGTTGCATGGCGCGCCCTCTGAGGGCAGCAGAGTGAGAGGGTTCCGTGTGGACCGGCACCCCGGGGTGTCTCGGCATCCGTACCCCCCTGTGCCGAATGCTCAGGTGGTTGTGCAGGGAGTTCCTTGTCTTGTAGACGTTCCCACAGACGGGGCATGGGAAGGCGTGCTGGACCGCCGAGTGTTTGTCTGCCACGTGAATCTTGAGATTGGACCGAGTGCTCAGGAGCTTGTGGCACACAGGACACTCCCAGCGAGGGCCTCCTCCTCCTGACGAAGGCTCCCCCCCACCTTCCCTCACACTCCCTGGAAGGCAATCAAACGACCAGCATTTTACTCGATTGCCGTGGTTGGACGGACACACTTTCGGCTGATTGTGTGTGTGGGGGAAGGGGTTATTATAGGTGGTTAACGATAGAAGACTGACTAAGAATGATAGATAGTATGATAACCGCGGGCCCATACTCCTAAACGATAGCCGGCGCATTGTAGCTGAGAAGCTATGCCTATGTAGAGCGTTAAACACATGTGCAGCGTGTAAATACGAATCACGAAGACAATATAACATTATTTGGAAAGTATATCTTATTGTTAATTTAGTTGCATTAGATATGTCAACTGAGTAAAATAATAGCAAATTGACTGTTTCAATAATTGACAGAAATATTCGAAAGAGAAAAGAAATGCCACAGGTTGGTCTCCACGATAGCTTTAAAGCACAGCTTAGTAAAGGAACCTTACCTAAATGCGTATTTACAGATAAAATAAATAGCTTTATGTATATCAGGCCAGTTTTAGCAGAATGATCGACTCAGGCGCGCTTTTGTTCGCGCTTATTGGTACATTTGTCTCTTCAGGAACCGATAGCAGGAAACGAAGGCCTTATGAGTTTTGTCAAGGCGATGCAGCAGAAATCAAAGAATTGATTCTCGTGAATAGTTTAAAAAGGAAGAGTTGATAGGCAGAGGTAGGTTAGATTGGTTACAGCATAGCAGCGGTGACCTTCCTCCCCGCGCGCTCGACATGCAAACGGTTTCAAGAAGTAGCCTTGTTCAGAAGATCAAAGGAAGAGAGTTGATAGGCAGAGGTAGGTTAGATAGGTTACAGCATAACAGTGGTGACCTTCCTAACCCGTGCACTCGACAGGCAAACGGTTTCAAGAAGTAGAGTAGCCTTGTTCAGAAGATCAAAAGTGCTCAGATTGCAGCGATAATAGGAAGAGGACTTTAAAAGTGGTCCAATAACCGAGGAAATGATCGTGTGAAACAAAACTCAGACGATCAAAGTTTTTTAAATTGTAGTTATATTAGAAAGGGAACTTTTAATGAGTATTTTTTTAATTCGGTCATCCGCCGGATGTATGAAGCGTGAAGCAATTTTAATTGATGACCTGAAAAGCGGTATCAGAGGCAGGGAGCAACCGGAAGCAGTAGCTAGCATCCAAGTGAAGAAAGCTGTGAATGACGTTGCAACAGACACGAACATTGTGCAGCTGTTAAATAAACTGTATAGCTGCGAGGGACAACTTATAAAGACACCGTACAACTGTGGATAATGTGCAGCTAAGAAGGTGCACCGAAGAGCATAGAAGGACCTTAAACAGCTTAGAAAATACACTGTACAGCTACTGTCAACTTCAGCTGATGAGAACACTGTAGAGCTTAAAAGGACCTTAAACAGCTTAGAAGATACACTGTACAGCTACTGTCAACTCCAGCTGATGAGAACACTGTAGAGCTTAGAAGGACCTTAAACAGCTTAGAAGATACACTGTACAGCTACTGTCAACTCCAGCTGATGAGAACACTGTTGAGCTTAGAAGGATCTTTAACAGATTGCCAAGAGGGACAAGCAAGAAGTGACAACAAAACTGACGTCAACCTACAGAAATAGCATCTTATGAAAAGGAGAGAGCAGCGAAGTAGATTTTTCGCACTAGTACCGTTTTATGAGTTATTTAACAGATAACGTTATTTGAAAGCTGCATGATCGCGTTACCGCAAATTTATTGTTCATCAACTTTTTATTTGTTACGACAGTTTATCACATATTATTTCCCTTTCGGTGTGAAGCTGCTACACATAGCAAAACAGCGACATCATTACTTAATTGTTGCACGCTATCTTCCGGTGGAGATGAGCCCCTACCTACAAACCGAATTCTTAATTTGATTCCACGCTAACTCGTATTGTCACATAGGAATCGTGTGACAATACGATTCCTATGTCTTTGCTCCCAGACCAAAGGTGCTGCTCACAGATACCGTAATCCAGACTACATTTTTGAGCATTCATCTACCAGCTCAGAAACGATTCTAGACCATATTCTAGGGCACTCATCTACCAGCCCAGAAACGAATCCAGGCTACATTTTAGAGCATTCATCTACCAGCCCAGAAACGAATACAGACCACATTTTAGAGTAGCAGGCCAAAAACAAATACACATTTTAGAGCCTTCATACACCAGTCCAGAAACGAGTCCCCACTACATTTTAGAGCATTCATCTAGCAGCCCAGAAATGAATCCAGATATTTTAGAGCCCTCATCTACCAGCCCAGAAACGAATCCCCACTACATTTTAGAGCATTCATCTAGCAGCCCAGAAACGAATCCAGACATTTTAGAGCCTTCATCTACCAGCCCAGAAACGAATCCAGACTAAATTTTAGAGCCTTCATTTACCAGCCCAGAAACGCATCCAGACTACATTTTAGAGCCTTCATCTACCAGCCCAGAAACGCATCCGGACTACATTTTACAGCCTTCATTTACCAGCCCAAAAACAAATCCAGACTACACTTCAGAGCCTTGTAGGTGAAGGCTCTGAAATGTAGTCTGGATTCGATTCAGGGCTGGTAGATGCAGGCTCTAAAATGTAGTCTGGATTCGTTTCGGGCTGGTAGATGAAGGCTCTGAAATGTAGTCTGGATTCGTTTATGGGCTGGTAGATGACCAGCCCAGAAACGAATCCAGACTACATTTCAGAGCCTTCATCTATCAGCCCTGGAACGAATCCAGACTGCATTTACGAGCATTCATCTACCGGCCCAGACCACATTTTAGAGAACTCATCTACCATCCTAAAAACGAAACCAAACTACATTTAAGAGCATTTGTCTACCAGCACAGAAACGAATCCACAGATTTTAGAGCCTTCATCTACCAGCCAAGAAACGAACCCAGACTACATTTTATAGATTTATCTACCAGCCCAGAAACGAATCCACTTTTTAGAACCTTTATCCACCAGCCCAGAAACGGACCCAACTACATTTTAGAGCATTCATCCACCAGCACCGAAACGAATCCAGACTACATTTTAGAGCCTTCATCTACCAGACCAGAAACGAATCCCCACTTCATTTTAGAGCATTCATCTAGCAGCCCAGAAACGAATCGAGACTACATTTTAGTCTTCATCTACCAGCCCTATAACGAATCCAGACTACATTTTAGAGCCTTCATTTACCAGCCCAGAAACGAATCCAGACTACATTTTAGAGCCTTCATCTACCAGCCCGAAACGAATCCAGACTACATTTTAGAGCCTGCATCTACCAGCCCTGAATCGAATCCAGACTACATTTCAGAGCCTTCACCTACAAGGCTCTGGGATGGGCTCCACGCTCGGATGGTCTTGAAGCCCACTAACACGACAGTATTCCGGGCGTTCAAGTTACGACGTTTACTTGCATAAAGGTCACTGGTACACTTTTGAGTCTCCTTCTACAGTGGGGAGCAGGACGAGCAAATATATTGTAAATACCCATCAGTTCACCTGAATTAACAATAGTAAGATTTTTGAGCGTCTAAAACCACTATCACCATTGCTGTCATAAGAGGATGCCGTGGCAAAGAGTATCCTTCAGTTCACCTCCCACTCCTCGTCCTCCTTCACCTCGACTTTACACCGGCTTTCAGCGTCCGACCAACAAAACCTGTTTCGCGAATCGTAAAACAGTAACGACAGTAAGGGCGAGCTGTTGCTTGCAGGGGGACGGGGAGAACCCTACGACTGAAGGATGCGTCAAGCACTGTCGCCCAACTACGATGGGGGCAGGTCTCGTCTTTTATGATGTCGCTCACCGTCACCAACTGTCGGTGGGAGCAGGTCTCGTCTCTCTTATGATGTCGATCACCCTCGCAAACTGTCGGAGGGAGCGGGTCTCGTATCTCTTATGATGTCGCTCATTCTCACCAACTGTCGGTGGAAGCAGGTCTCGTCTCTTATGATGTCGCTCATTCTCACCAACTGTCGGTGGAAGCAGGTCTCGTCTCCTACGATGTCGCTCACTGTCACCAGCTGTCGGTGATAGCGTGTCTCGTATCTCTTATGATGTCGCTCACCGTCGCCAACTGTCGGTGTTGGTCTCCGCATGTGGGTCTTGCTTCCATCACGTTTTTGTGCCTGTCGTACCTGTTCGTTGCTATTTGCATGTAGTCACTGCCTGAGGCTGCATGCCATAACTGTTGTTGATAGTTGAATGTCGTAACTGCTCGTCGTCAGCTGCATGTCGTAACTGCTCGTCACAATTTGGATGATGTAACTGCTCGTCGCTAGTTGCCAGTCGTAACAGTTTGTTGCCAGCTGCATGTTGTTTGTTACTAGCTGAATGGTGTAACTGCTTGTTGCCAGTTGCCTGTCGTAATTCCTTGTTGTAGTTGTTTGTCGCCCGTTGCATGTCGTAACTGGTTGTCGTATGGTGCATGACGTAACTGCTTGTCACAAGCTACATGTCGTAACTGATTGTCACTAGCTGCATTTCGAAACTACTCGTTGCTTTCTGCATGTCATAACTGTTGGTCGCAAGCTGCAGGTGGTAGCTGGTGGTCGCTAGCTGCATGTTGTAAGTGCTTGTCGCTAGCTGCATGTCGTAACTGCCTTCGACCACAAGCACGTTTCTTTTGCGTCTATTGTCAATACTTGTCGTCACTCGTCACAGTCGGTGCTCGTCATCTTGGTTACTGCCTGTAACGAACGAAGTCAGTGCCAGCAGTCAGCGATTGCTTCCAGCTTACAATGGCGGCTGCCAGCTGCATATGCTTGTTGCCATATGTTGGTGTTAGCTGGCAGCTGATAGTGTTTGCAGCTGCTTGTTGCAAGTCATTTTGCGATTGTTGCCAGATATGAGATTGCTGCTAGTTGTCTGTGCTTGCTTGCTGTCAGCCGTCTGTGTTTCCTCGCAGTCAGTTGTCTTTGCTGTCATCCGTCTGTGCTGTCAGCCGTCTACGCTTGCTTGCTTGTTTGTTTTCAGCTGTCTGTATTGCTTGTTGTCAGCTGGCTTGCTGTCGCCGTCTGTGCTGGGTCGCTGTCAGCCGTCTGTGCAAGCTTGCTGTCAGCCGTCTGTGCTGGCTTGCTGTCAGCCGTCTGTGCTGGCTTGCTGCCAGCCGTCTGTGCTGGCGTGCTGCCAGCCGTCAGTGCTTGCATGATGTCAGCCGTGTGCTGTCAGTCGTCTGTGCATGCGTGCTGTCAGCCGTCTGCGCTGGCTTGCTGCCTGCCGTGTGCTGTCTGGCTGTCAGTCGTCTGTGCATGCATGATGTCAGCCGTCTGTGCTGGGTCGCTGTCAGCCGTCTGTGCTGGGTCGCTGTCAGCCGTCTGTGCTGGGTCGCTGTCAGCCGTCTGTGCTGAGCCGCTGTCAGCCGACTGTGCTTGCATGCTGTCAGCCGTCTGTGCTGGCTTGCTGTCAGCCGTCTGTGCTGGCTTGCTGTCGGCCGTCTGTGCTGGCTTGCTGTCAGCTGTCTGTGCTGGCTTGTTGTCAGCTGTCTGTGCTTGCATGCTGTCAGCTGTGTGCTATCTGACTGTCAGCCGTCTGTGCATGCATGCTGTTAGCCGTCTGTGCTGACTTGTTTTCAGCCGTGTGCTGGCTTGCTGTCAGCTGTCTGTGTTGGTTTGCTGTCAGCCGTCTGTACTTGCATGCTGTCAGCCGTCTGTACTTGCATGCTGTCAGCCGTCTGTGCTGGCTTGCTGTCAGCCGTCTGTGCTGGCTTGCTGTCAGCTGCCTGTGCTTGCATGCTGTCAGCCGTGTGCTATCTGACTGTCAGCCGTCTGTGCATGCATGCTGTTAGCCGTCTGTGCTGTCAACCGTCTATGCTGGCTTGTTGTCAGCCGTGTGCTGGCTTGCTGTCATCTGTCTGTGTTGGTTTGCTGTCAGCCGTCTGTACTCGCATGCTGTCAGCCGTCTGTACTCGCATGCTGTCAGCCGTCTGTACTCGCATGCTGTCAGCCGTCTGTGCTGTGCGTCGTCAGTGTCACCCGCTCCAAATTGGTTTGACAAACGTTTGTGTGACGCTCAACACCATTAGGCAGGCTAAAGCTGAGCCACTCACGACACAGCGGCCTGTCAGTACACCTGATTGCGTAACAACTGCTGACCCAGGCTGCTCTCAGCTGCCAGTAGGTCGGGCACCATTACGCGTCAATTGCGTGGTTATTATGAATGCGGACGTTCTATTCTGGTTAAAATAGCCTAATACGTTAGGACGGTTTCTTATAAACTACCAATTAAATGATATCCTTTGACTAGTGGTTTTAGCAACCAAGACGCAACGATGGCGGTTCATGAGTTAATTCGATGCTCTAGATCGTAGCTCACACTCTGCGGCTGTGACCTCCGATACAAGGTCGCAGGACAACGCTATCAACAAATAACCCATAAGGGTCATGCAAGAGCTGTTTCACCGCTGATCGCAATATGGCAACAATGGCTGACGGGCATAACATCCTAAATCGTTTGGATGTTGACTAGAAACCAAGGTAACGCTATATTCGTGATAACTATTAATACTCAATTTGAAAGGTCTAGTAATGACGACATGGCAACTGGCACACCCACCAGTAAGGCTGTGTCTAGAGCGGTTCTGTTTGCTGAACAACGTGTAGGTCGACAAACACGGAGGCCAAGCTACGCACTGAGGGCTAACTGGCACTGATAGCGAAGAAGTGATAGACAACGGGAATACCTCGCGTGCATAAGATGCACCTGTGTTAGCAGCCACAAGCACGAGAACGGCAAGAATGGAGAGGAGAGGCGAAATCGTGGAAACAGTTGAACGAAAGATAAGTGCGACGGTAGCAATGACTTGACCCAGAGCTCTTCTCGGGTCGTTTGTACTTAGAGCGGCTGGAGCAACGCAACGTTCCATAACCCTATGATAGTTGGACGTGACAGTTATTATGTCGTTTTATCATAGGATAGTTTGGGCATGACTACTCTCGTGGCACCTTATCATAAGATAGGTTGGAGACGAGTGCTACTATGTTGTTCTATTATAGGATACTTTGGACATGACCACTATCATGGCGCCCTATCATATGAAAGGTTGGACACGACTGCTATTATGACGTTTAATCATGACTGCTATCTTGTCCTTCCATCATTTGATAGGTTGGTCATGACTCCTATCATGTCCCCCTACCACATGACAGGTTGGGCATGACTGCCATCATGTCCCTCTACCATATGACATCTTGGTCATGACTCCTGTCAAGTCCCCCTACCATATGATAGATTGATCATGGCTCCTATTATGTCCCCCTGCGATATGATAGGTTAGTCATGACTCCTATTGAGTCAAAAACAAATAAAATTGGCGCCACGGAGTGCTCCTGTAAATAAATCAAGGTTCAAAAAGGTATATTCAAAAACAAAAATGTATCTTAAGAATTTATCATAAAACGATTCTCTCAACATCCAATCAATAGCAGAGTTACAAAATCTCACCCAATTTCTACGAACCCCAGCAATTAAAGATATTACTTTGCTTATCAATCGATTGTTCCAAACCAGTCCTGCCTGCACACACTTATAAATTGTACCTACGAATGCTAGATCAAGATTAATGATTATAAATCAACATCTTGTGATGGATTAAGTAAAGAACATTTTAAGATGGTGTCGGTCGCATCGTTCTACAGGGCGGTCGACAGCATGTAACAATTGACTGTTTAGAGATCATATACATTTATTAACATTATAATACACGAAGAGTTGTACCCCATGACCCGTCTTGCACGCTAACAAACTTGTGATCAATTTGGAACGACAGCACCAATGAATGGGTTAGGAGTGAAGGCGGCCTTATGAACAAGAGTAACAAGTACGGTTCTTGCTGGCAATGAGAGGCGTGGTGAGGACCAAATTGATCTGCGCAGTTCATCTGCACAGTTCTTGCTGACATTGAGAGGCGGGGTGAGGACCAACTAGACCTGTGCGGTTCATCTGCACGGTTCTTGCTTGCAATGAGAGGCGGGGTGAGGACCAAATAGACCAGTTCGGTTAATCTGCACGGTTCTTGCTGGCAATGAGAGGACCAAATAGACCTGCGCGGTTCATCTGCACTGTTCTTGCTGGCAATGAGAGGCGGGGTGAGGACCAAATAGACCAGTTCGGGTAATCTGCACGGTTCTTGCTGGCAATGAGAGGACCAAATAGACCTGCGCGGTTCATCTGCACTGTTCTTGCTGGCAATGAGAGGCGGGGTGAGGACCAAATAGACCAGTTCGGGTAATCTGCACGGTTCTTGCTGGCAATGAGAGGACCAAATAGACCTGCGCGGTTCATCTGCACTGTTCTTGCTGGCAATGAGAGGCGGGGTGAGGACCAAATTGACTTGTGCGGTTCATCTGCACGGTTCTTGCTGGCAATGAGAGGCGGGGTGAGGACCAAATAGACCTGTGCGGTTCATCTGCACGGTTCTTGCTGGCTATGAGAGGCGGGGTGAGGACCAAATAGACCTGTGCGGTTTATCTGCACGGTTCTTGCTGGCAATGGGAGGACCAAATAGACCTGTGCGGTTCATCTGCACGGTTCTTGCTGGCAATGAGAGGCGGGGTGAGGACCAAATAGACCTGTGCGGCTCATCTGCGCGGTTTTTGTTAGCAATGAGAGGTGGGGTGAGGACCAAATAGACCTGTGCGGTTCATCTGCACGGTTCTTGTTAGCAATGCGAGGCGGGGTGAGGACCAAATAGGCCTGTACGGTTCATCTGCGCGGCTCTTGTTAACTATGAGAGGCGGGGTGAGAGAAAAATGGACCTGTACGGCTCATCTGCACGGCTATTGTTAGCTATGAGACGGGGAGAGGACCAAATAGAACAGTACGGTTCATCTGCACTGACAACTTTTCTTAGTCGGAATGCATAGGTTAACCTGAGATTAATTCAGAAAGTGATCAAATAAATGATAACGTCCTTTGAAGGATCTTTCGATGTAATGAATGATAACGTCTTTCATAGGACCACTCAGTGTAATATATGATAACGTCCTTAGAAGGACTACTCATTGTAATTCACAGCGTTTAATATAATGTTGACTAATGCTACGGTTCAGCCAGAGCTGGCGAGATGGTAATGTCACGACCACTGGGAGGGTAATGTCACGGTTACTGATAGAGTAATGCCACGGCCACTGATAGGGTTATGCTACGGCAACTGAGAAGGGAATGCCATTGTAACCGAGAAGGGAATGTCACGACCACTGAGAATGTAATGCCACGGTCACAGAGAGAGTAATGCCACGGTCACTGAGAGTAATGTCACGGTCACTGAGGGAGTAATGTCACGACCACTGAGAATGTAATGCCACGGTCACAGAGAGAGTAATGCCACGGTCACTGAGAGTAATGTCACGGTCACTGAGGGAGTAATGTCCCGACCACTGAGAATGTAATGGCACGGTCACTGAGAGTAATGTCACGGTCACTGAGAGAGTAATGCCACGGTCACTGAGAGTAATATCACGGTCACTGAGGGAATAATGTCACGACCACTGAGAATGTAATGGCACGGTCACTGAGAGAATAATGCCACGGTCACTGAGAGAGTAATGCCACGGTCACTGAGAGAGTAATGTCACGGTCACTGAGAGATGAATGTCACGGTCACCGAGAATGTAATGCCACGGTCACTGAGAGTAATGCCACGGTCACTGAGAGTAATGCCACGGTCACTGAGAGAGCAATGCCACGGTCACTGAGAGAGTAATGCCACGGTCACTGAGAGAGTAATGCCACGGTCACTGAGAGAGTAATGCCACGGTCACTGGGAGAGTAATGTTACGGTCACTGCGAGAGAAATGCCTCGGTCACTGAGCGAATAATGTCACGGTCACTGAGAGGGTAGTGCCACGGTCACTGAGAGGGTAGTGCCACGGTCACTGAGAGGGTAGTGCCACGGCCACTGAGGGTAGTGCCACGGTCACTGAGAGGGTAGTGCCACGGTCACTGAGAGGGTAGTGCCACGGTCACTGAGAGGGTAGTGCCCCGGTCACTGAGAGGGTAGTGCCACGGTCACTGAGAGTAATGTCACGGTCATTGAAAGAGTAATGCCACGGTCACTGAGGATGTAATGCCACGGTCACTGAGGATGTAATGCCACGGTCACTGAGGATGTAATGCCACGGCCACAGAGCGGGTAGAGCCACGGCAACCGAGAGGGTGATGCCACGGCCACTGAGCGTGAAGTGCCACGGTCACTGAGCGGGTAGTGCCCACGGTCACTGAGCGGGTAGTGCCCACGGTCACTGAGCGGGTAGTGCCCACGGTCACTGAGCGGGTAGTGCCCACGGTCACTGAGAGGGTAGTGCCACGGTCATTGAGAGGGTAGTGCCACGGTCACTGAGAGGGTAGTGCCACGGCCACTGAGAGGGTAGTGTCACGGCCACAGAGAGTAGAGCCACGGTCACTGAGAGGGTAGTGCCATGGCCACTGAGAGGGTAGTGCCACGGCCACTGAGAGGGTAGTGCCACAGCTACTGAGCGGGCAGTGCCACGGTCACTGAGAGGGTAGTGCCACGGTCACTGAGAGGGTATTGTCACGGTCACTGAGAGGGTATTGTCACGGTCACTGAGAGGGTATTGTGACGATCATTGAGAGGGTAGTGCCACGGCCACTGAGAGGCTACTGTCATGGTCACAGAGAGGGTAGTGCCACGGCCACTGAGAGGGTAGTGCCACGGCCACTGAGAGGGTAGTGCCACGGTCACTGAGAGGGTATTGTCACGGTCACTGAGAGGGTATTGTCACGGTCACTGAGAGGGTATTGTCACGGTCACTGAGAGGGTATTGTCACGGTCACTGAGAGGGTAGTGCCACGGTGTCACTGAGAGGGTAGTGCCACGGTCACTGAGAGGGT
This sequence comes from Gammarus roeselii, assembly GCA_016164225.1. Taxonomy (NCBI): domain Eukaryota; kingdom Metazoa; phylum Arthropoda; class Malacostraca; order Amphipoda; family Gammaridae; genus Gammarus; species Gammarus roeselii. The sequence goes on along the minus strand of SDVV010008271.1, from coordinate 3,771 downwards.
ATTGTCACGGTCACTGAGAGGGTATTGTCACGGTCACTGAGAGGGTATTGTCAAGGTCACTGAGAGTCACAACGAGTCACAAGGAACTAGAGATCCAAAGAGGCAATCTCTGCCCATCCTTCAATTTGCATTGAAGTGAACCTCCCGGAGTCCCCCCAGGGGGGGCTCCCGTGTGTAACTCTCTCCAGTCACACAGATCCCAAAAAGGCTTTCGTGTGCTGCAGAGCAGCCCCTCAGTTCTGTAACCATCGTGGGACCTCATCTCCCCCCCCACCCTGATGTTGAACGGGTGGGGAGCAGTGTAGCGAGAGCCCTTTAAATAGGCTGTCCTTGCCCAACCAGAGACCGGTATATTAGGGCAGGGCTCTCTCCTGTCACACTGCGTTGGCGCTTGGTTCACTGTATCGTGGGACGATACAGTTTAGCCTCTCTCCCCACGGGCAGGTGGCCAGCTACACTCGGGTAGCTGCCCCCCGCCCTTTTAGCTCTCCAGTCTGTCCTAAATGCCTCTGCTACTATCACTGATGGTCGAGCTTAGAGAGGATCCGGTCTAGCCTACGCTTGAAAGTCTCCACTGATTCACTCGCAGTCGCTGCCGGCGGAAGTCTATTCCAGACGTTGATGATTTTGAAGGTCATCAGGTCACCGCAGGGTCGGGTGTTGAATCTCTTTGGTTGGAGTTTCAACCCGTGATTCCTGGTGGGGTGGTCATTTAGCGTAAAGAGGTTTCTGTATTCTACGCTATTGAAGACTTTCAGGATTTTAAAGGTTTCAATTAGCTGTCCTCGAAGCCTACGCTTTTCGAGGGTGAAGAGATTCAGTTCCTTTAATCTTCTCTGATACCCCCATGTGTCTGATGGATGAGATCATCTTCGTTGCCCTAGCCTGTACCCTTTCCAGTCTCTTGATGTCTTGGATCAGGGTGGGGACCAGAATTGGACGGCATACTCCAATAGTGGTCTAAATAGGGTATTGTACAGGGTTAGGATTATCTCCTTGTCCCTGTACCTGAATTGCCTACCAATGTGTCCGAGGACTTTGCTGGCTTTCTTCTCGACTTCAGCGCACTGCCTGGAGAATTTCAGGTCAGTGCTGATGTAGACATCTAGATCTTTTTCTAGGTTGGTGGTCGGGATCTGACTGCCCAAAAGGGAGTAGTTCGCCGATGCGTTTGCTCTGCCGATGTGCATAACTGTGCACTTGTCCGTGTTGAATGGCATCTGCCATGCCTCGGACCATTCCCCAATTCTGTCAAGATCCTGCTGCAGGTACTCGACAGCTGTGGGGTTTGCGGCATTCGCTCCTAGTTTAATGTCGTCAGCGAATTTTGATATTTTACTAACGAGGCCTGCGTCTAGGTCATTTATGCAAATGAGGAACAGGAGTGGGCCTAGAACAGATCCTTGGGGGACCCCGCTTTTAACCAGGGCCCACGGTGATCTTTCACCGTTGATCACCACTCTCTGCCTCCTATCTGAAAGCCAGTGCGGAGAGGGTAGTGTCACGGTCACTGAGAGGGTAGTGCCACGGTCACTGAGTTGGTAGTGCCACGGTCACTGAGGGGGTAGTGCCACGAACACTGAGGGGGTAGTGCCACGGTCACTGAGGAGGTAGTGCCACGGTCACTGAGGAGGTAGTGCCACGGTCACTGAGAGAGTAGTGTCACGGTCACTGAGAGGGTATTGCCACGGTCACTGAGAGGGTACTGCCACAGCCACTGAGAGGGTAGTGCTACAGCCACTGAGAGGGTAGTACCACGATCACTGAGCGGGTAGTGTCACGGTCACTGAAAAGGAAGTGCCATGGTCACTGAGAAGGTAGTGCCACGACTACTGAGAAGGTAGTGCCACGGTCACTGAGAGGGTAGTGCCACGGTCACTGCACGGGTAATGCCACGGTCACTGCGCGGGTAATCCCACATTTATGCCTCGTGGTTTCGAGCTAAGTAGCATTGGCCGATACTTCGGTGATACAAAAAGGAGAAAAATCAATCGAAGGACTCAAGCTCATATGAACGACAGGAAAATTAATTGGTATGATAAGTTAAGTTAGAGAAAGTTGAATAACTGCATGATGTTACGGATTAATTGAAGGGATTTCTTCATAAAGCAGTTTACTGGAATTTTTGCAGAGTCCCTACCGGAGAACTGCTAATCGGTTAAGCGTCGATGCTGCGTGGTTGTTCAATTAAGAACAGCAAAAATATAATCCTAAAATGATTTGGCCTGTCATGCATCTGCTTTCATTTCTACACAAACATATTTGACGTTATTTGATCGATGCATTGCAGTCCACGGAGGTCATTTGGTGACGCATAAGAAGACGATAAGTTCATGCACTGTTAGGCATAATTATTATTGTTGACTAGAAAACTAGACAGCTGTTCCAGGTAATTACGTTCCAACATTTTTCATTTTCAAAAATTACTTATAAAACTATACGTCAAATTCGTTATTTTTATGAGATATACTGGAAGAAATAATTTAATTAACATGAGAAGTATCTGAGTCGGTCGAAGTATCGTCATGTACCGGTAAAATAATGTGTACCGGCACGGCTGAACATTTTATAATCGGCACACTCTGCTGAGCACATATCTTTCTTTCATTATTCGAATAGATATATCAAGGAAATATACTTATTTTAAACTTGATAGAATGAGTGGGGAATAAAGGCACCAGAGGAGAGTGAGAGGAGCACCGGGTATGAGAGCGGGTAGCTAACACAGGTCCAACAAAAAGAAGCACTAATTATACAATATTTTTTTATTGACCCTTTTAGAGCACGATACACATTTTAACAAGTAACCTATAACATGATTAATACCATGGATGCTTCATTACCAGGTCATACCAAAAACCATATCCATTCCTATAATGCTGTGTTCGAGATGACGTCACATACCCTGAATCAGCAGCCGTTGGGAATGAAGGAATTTTCCGTAGTCGTGATACAATAACAATGAACAGAGAAGAGCGTGCCCCAGGGGGGGGGAAGGAGCAGAACGCTTCATCTGAAAAGATGTTGAATTTCTATCGCATCTCCACGTATACCTCCCGCAAACGTGGTAGCGATCTAGGATAAGTCAGGGGCTATGATATACGATGGAAATAAATGGTTTAGTTACACAAGCATGTGAAGGACACGATCTATTTTGCACCAGGCTCTCCTGGAAACAAAACTACTAACCAGGCAAGCTCTGGTCAGGAGCACCTTTGACACTGTCGTTTGTACCATGGCTTGTCCAACTCTACCCCGAGAACTGGGACAAAAAAAAATTGAAAGTTGTCCCTAGTCACTGAAATTTGCTTACTCATTACCAAAAGTCCCTGGCATGACGGGAACCCGTGGACAATTCTTCTCAACCTAGTGCCTGTTTAGGCAGCCAGCCCGACGAGGATAGAACGTAAGACTACACGAAGATGAACGCCAGGCTGCGCTAAGGGCACCTCGTATATAGTAGCTACTTGCTGCTAATATCATGTAATAACCTATGCGTATTATGTAGTGATTTAAGCGTATTATTACAAATCTACGCTTTCCACGTGTTCAACATTATGAGTATCATCGGCGACCGAAGATAAATGCCATTATATATTTAATGTTAGTGAGGAAGAGAACGTAATGGAAAACAGAGGAGAAGGAAGACCTTCATCGTTGCGAGGTGCCAACAGTCAGGTCGATCACAACAATCACTGATGTGCCATTATTATTTTGTGTTTGCTTTAGGATTCCAACATCCTAGCAACGAGAATATTCGCATTTAAATAA
>SDVV010008270.1:0-17296 GCA_016164225.1 Gammarus roeselii | reverse complement strand
TCTTTTTTTTTGCATAAGCGATTACAAAATCAGGTGCCTTTGGCCAATCGAAACGTATTGTAGATGGGAACATCTAGTCAAGCTCTCACACAATTTTCTTCCACAAAATCAACTTTCACTTGAAGCTGAAGCTGAGAGTTATGAATGTTCTGCTCTGGCGGACGACATCTAGTCAAGTTATCAAATGTTGCGTTCTACCTGTTGTTTTATGTTGATCGTGCTCTAGATGAGTTACACATTTATGATAGCTATGCAAACAAATTAGAGGAGACCGCATGCATCAGGTGAAAGGAGATAAAAACTCAATAGAGATGTCGCAGAGCCACATCAGCTCAGTGTGATCGGAAACTGATTAACCCGTTAGGTTTGAAAAATTCGATTATCTTTCAAGAAATCAAAGATAAAAAAACTATTGGTTTATTTTGTCACAGCTATGAACTATTGGAGCCATAGAACATTAGGATAACGTATCATCAACAGTGATCATTTCAATAAATACTGAAGAAGGGAATAGCAGAAAGGGGTTGTATTATGTCAGATTTACTTTGGTTATTTTACTCTCAGGGCTGCAGAATCAGACAGTCAAAAGACCGACTTGACTGCTGGATATTCTAAATCCACGACTCTAACTCCTGCTATTTACAAAATACTGACTTTCGACTCATTAACATTTACTAATCTATAGTTAAAAAAGTCGGACACTTTATTCCAGACTTCAACTCAGACTCCTGGAGGCAGAGTGTATGACTTCGACTCCCCCAAGATCTCCGACTCGTTACAACTCCGCCTGTCAGACTTTGTAACCCTGTATACTCTGCTCTGTTACTGGTAGTATGACAAATTGACTTTCAACCCACCTAATTTATGTGGGCCTGTGCATCAGTTAGCTACCATAGTTTACTATACAACACCACATCTTACTCTATTCGGTACATCTCCTGTTTACCAATTCTTCTACAATTTTTATGTATTTGTTCAAGAAAAGCTGTGCAGTTAGATGTTTTGTGACAGAAAAATACCTGACAAAAACATTTTTATTATTCAGCAGGAACTCGATTTTGATTTGATGTTCCCAGACAACGATGGTCTTCTCAGCAAATACAACAGTGCGGCACCTTTCTCTCTGGACCATTTTAGTCGAAAACAAGAATTCAAAAATCACCGTAACCGTCCAAGATCAAAGCTGCAGTAGTAAGTAATTTGATATTGATATTTAGCATTATTAATTAATCAGTTCAGTTGATGATGAAAACTCATGCTGGTTCGTTGCTTTAAAGTCATCCTTGATACAGTTTGAAAACCTGACAACCTTGAACCTGCTGATCAGGTTCCCTTCACTATTATTTTATTTCACCTAACATAAAGAGCCTGTAGTGAGATTGGCGATCGAATCAACAATTCCCAGGAGTTACTATCGTCATAGGAAAGCTAGAAGTCTACATTTGTTTCCAGGTGAAATTTGTGACCTGAAGCGGCTAAGAGATTTAGCTGCTCGTCTACCTGCTGCTGTCCACAAGACACCTCAACATCACCACCGACCCTCATCAGCTGAATGCCAAGATGGTTTCATTCTGGATGGTGAGGTGAGATTTTAATTATTGAACATGGGCACGACTGCAGAGTAAAATTATTAACAAATGACAGGTAATGTCTGTTCTGTCATAGAAATTATGCAACTTTCATTCAAAATGTAGTATGTAAGCAGGAGCTCTTCTTATACGCGTTAGCTATTACAAACAATTTTCATAGTGAGCAAAATCACTACAAAGTTTCCTGCCTTGAATATTTATTGTACCTGAGATCATAAATAGGTCATTCCTAGTACATTGTTATGACTAATGACTCCATGTGCTTATAATATATTCATATGGTATGATTTTGCATTTGAAGCTCAGAAAGAGTTATGTGCTTATCTGAGACTGACTACCCACCCCATGTACCTGTTGTTTCTCCATCAGAAGAGGAGATTGAGTCTTTAAGCGATAGCGAATGCCCACCAAGCTGTTCAAGTGGCAAGGTCAAGGAGCCAGTCAAACCAACACCAACTCTGCGCCCGCCAACCCGGGTTTTGACCACTGGGACCAGGCTCACCTGGGCTATAGACTAAAACCGGACACCTCGAGCGTATAGATCTCTGGCTGGCACTCGTTACTGACTTTCCCCCCTTGGGTACCTCACGAGCGTGCCGCAGCACCCTTACAGACTTCACTCCCTAAAACTAGCCACCCATACCCTGGGTGTCTTCTGGGTTTAATTCCGGGTAGTTGACAAGTGCAGAACAGTGCTGGAATACAGGTCTCTACTTCCAGGCCACATCACACACCTGGGCGGCAACCGCCCCGGGACCATGGAGAGGTGGATTCACCTTGGCGCCTCCCACCCTTTCCACCGACTGGAGACGGTTCCTGAACTGCAAGGCTGTCCAGCAGTAGGGTTACACAGAAGGATAACGAAGATGAACCTGCAGACAACGGGCTATAAGTTGGCCATTAGATGAATACCTGAACATCCCCAGACCCCCAGCGCTCCACTCCCTTTACCAGTTAAGGGCGAGAACTCACAAGGGAACCACTCTCACAAGTCTACATCAATCCACATCGATGATGTGTGCTATTCAACTAATGGGATCGTCTGCACTGTCGACCTCAGCCAAGACACACATGGCGTTAAACGCTCCGTACTCGACTGTAGCAGGAACGACATACATGTTCTAGCAACACTGTTTTTAAATTAAAAAACTATAAGTGATAAAATGATATCTGCACTGTTTGACTTAATGGGGCAGCTAGCAAACGGATAAAACTATTACAAATGTTCCTCACAAAAATAGATGCTTGCTCATCTTGAATTGGTTACATTTTATACCAGCGAACTGGCTAAGGCACAAAAAATATTCCTTCATGACGAGGTATCTTTCATCCTAAATTGTCAAGTGTCAGTTAACATATTTTCCCTCGTTGCACTAACAGTGGTTGTTTTCCAATCGAACTATCAAGATGTTGTCCTGCTGTATATGTGCTGAGTCCCTGCAATAAGAAGAATCTTCAAATGAGCATATGATTCGATGTCATCAATTTGTCTTTGTTTGCATGCAGTATGTTAAATCGCATCTGTCAAGAAGAGATGTGGGTGATATTGTAAACGATGCAACACATTTTATTAAACACCTGTGACTCAGAGGATACCTCCAATCCATTTGATGCAATTTCTACAGAGTCGTCGCATTGCACTGTCAAAAAATAAGGCTCTATTTGTCAGCTCAAAGTCCATTTCAATTAAACGTCAAGAGACTAACAGACCAGTGGGTGGACAAATTCAGTATGTTTCGCTGGAGGATACATTGCGATCTGTGTTTGCTAATAGAGACTTTCGTGAAATGATAGACTTGTACACGTCTGAACAAAATTTAGATTTAACTGAATGGTCATGTATTTTGATGACTTTGAAAGTCTGAATGCTCTTGGATCTCACAAGACCTTTCACCAAATAGGGGGAATTGATTCTTCACTCCTTCTTTGCGGCCTCGCGAACGACCAAAAAATGAACGAGTGTTAGCTCCTCTGTTAGCTGACCTGATTAATTTGGAAAACGAAGGAAGTAATATTGATCGAGGGGCGGCAGAACAGATTTCTCTCGGCAGGATTATTGTGAGACAACTTGGGTATACTTTCTCTGCTAGGCGGCTTTGTAGAAAGTTGCTCTTCTCATCATTTTTGTCGGTTCTGTATATCATCAAAAAAAGTTGCCAAACACCAGTTAGAAGAAAATCCGGATTTGTTACGAAATCCTTGCAACTATGAGGATGACCTCTTGTAATGTGACGTCATGTCTACTGGATTAAAGTCTACATGCGTTTTCAAGAAGCTGGATTTTTACCATTGTATTACTAACTACATGTTTGTCTTCTAAACTTTCAGCAGCAAACTTGCGCCAAATGTGCAATTATAATGATAGAATTTCTAGACTGGAAGTGATGCTTGTTCTAAACGATGTACCTCTGTTGGGTACTATATTTTGTAGATTAAGATAGAACCACGTACAAGTTATTGTTTCGGCGGATTATGTTTACCTACGAATTGTTTGTTCTCATTAGTGTGAAACGAATGTGTTATTCACCGGAATTATATTTTATATACATTTTATTTTTCCACATCGAATGTTTACTGTTTTCTCTGCTACATAAACCTGTCACTGATCATGTTCAATAAATAATTTTCACCATCCCCCTCATCCTCTGTCACTCTTGCGCCTCCTCCCCTGTCACTCACTCGTCTCCTCCCTTCACTCTTGCGCCGTCTTTCCTGTCACTTTAGCACCTCCTCCCCTGACATTCTTGCGCCTCCTCCCTCGTCACTATTGGGCCTCCTCCCTTGTCACTCATGCGTCTCCTCCCTTGTCACTCTTGCGCCTATTCCCTTGTCGCTCATGCGCCGTATCGCTTTTCACTCCTGCGCCCCCTGCCTTGTCACTCTTGCGCCTCTTCCTTACGTGTCACTCATGCACCTCCTCCTGCCATGTCACTACTGCGCCTCCTCCTGCCACGTCGCTCTAGCGCCACCTCCTGCCATGTCAGTCGTGCACCTCCTCTTGCCGTGTCACTTGCGCCTCCCTCTGAGTCACTGTTGCGCCTAACTCCGTGTCACTCCACCACCTCTCACACTCGTAGCCCAGATTCTTCTTCTTCACATTACTATTAAACGAATGTTTTTTCCGCATTTATTTTATTGATCTCGAGCAGCATGGATCTAATTAAATGGACATCCAACTATTCGTTTGCTATTTCCCTTATTTCACATCTCCATTGCAAGTAGCATATATTGTTTTGATGATTGATAGGTTGCTTGGAAGTGTCGTAACAGAACATACGCTGAACAAGCTGTTGATTGGTTAGTGTAACTGGAGCAAGTGGCAGGTAACAGTGAACAATCCGTTTAGTAATCGTGAACAAATATTCGGTAACAACGAACAGTCGATTTAGTTGTAGTGAGCGGTATATAAGTTACAACGAACAATAGGTTTGGTAATTATGAACAATTATTAGGTAATGACGAAGAAGCGATTTAATAAATGTCAACAAATATCACGTAACCGCGAGCAAACAATTTTGTAAATGCAAACACAGTATTGGGTAACGGTCAACAATTAATTTGATAATCGTGAACAAAGGAATGAGTAACGGTAAACAATTAATTTGATAATCGTGAAAAAAATACTAGGAAACTGTTGACAATAAATTAGATAATTATGGACAATTTTTTAGGTAACAGCAAACAGTTGGTTTAGTAATCGTGAACAATGTACTAGAATATAATAACAAACGTCTAGTTAGCGTAAACCAGATGTTCTTTGAAAATAAACGAAATTTTCGGCTAAAATAAAGAAAATGATAGTAAGTGTGAACAAATAATTTACTTATATTGACTAAATGACCCCCGCCCACCAAACACGCTTAGTCACAATGACAAAAGAGACCAATATTTAGTTATAATCACAAAATGCTTTGGTAACACTAAGTAAATATTTTCCTGATAGGACTAAAAACCAGTACTAATTCAAGTAGTAATATTAACTGAAAGTCTACTTGTTGCATAGCCGAACAAAACGTTTAGTCAACATAACTCGATTTAGTCATATTAACTTAAGATTTCTCTGTGTGTACATAGAGCGCTGGTAGGAGCAAAAGGGTTCTAGTTACCAGTGTGATTATGCCTTTTTCCGGGTTTGGGTAAAGGGAAAAACACTTTGGAACACGTTCTGCTGATTTCTTTTTAGTATGTACCCAAGGAATCCCCCAGGGAGATGTTTGATCTTATTGGTAGGCACCGGGTCCGGATCAGGTAAAGTTTTGCTGCCCCTCCTATTTCTCGTCAATGACATTTTTTGTGGGGAAAGTAGCGTTGTATTCTGTGGATTAGGACAACTGGTTAAAAGTATGTTCAAGTTGGTCCGTTATTTGCGCAAAGGAAGAAGGCACCGGCGTCTGGATGGACCTGGAAATTTCACTAGGTGAGTAAAACTTTTTAGTTTCTTCTGCAAAATTCGTTTACGGTATTTGGTGGATGCTCTTGTACAAGTCATTCCATTTACATGGAACCGAGCGTGACAGAATACTGCATGCAGCCTGTCACGCCTGTCATGCGCTTATCCTCTGGGCAACACCATGCAGCCGGTCACGCATTCGTCCTCTAGGCACCATCACGGTTTTGGAAATAAACTTGACGAGACTGTTTAGGGATGCATGCGAGAGCAGCACTGCGAAGCTTATCTTATAAGTGGCTGACGAGGTCGTATTATAAAAGGTCGTCTGAGATATAACCACTATCGTCCCACGCACTATGATGTGTATGTTCCTCCCAACTAGCATACTGATTGTTGAATCGATGTTCTTGTGCAGGAGGGTGGTTAGGTTGATTGGAGAGGAGGGATGTGATGGGTGGCATATAGGCACGTTCATTTGATGAAGGCAGGATAACTCAAGCGAGTATGGGAGCCTATGTGTTGTATGACCTACGGCAGGTCTTCATCCAACTTGTTCCTCTCAGTGCAGAGAGGTGAACCCTTTTATCACGCTGGAAAATAAAAGGCAGAGGAGTTCGAAGAGGGGGTAACGTTTGAAACTGCTTCACAGTATTGGAACGACCTTTTTTCTTCATTGGAGCCTCGCTGTACCGTCATAATATTTTTTTTTTCGCTACGTGCAACTTAGAGACATAGAAGAAAAAAATAACGATTAGACATAGGATTTTGTAGACTTCACCACTTGACGTTGACGGTTCGTGACGTCATAAGCTATTGGCTACCCTCACCAGAGAAGGCGAGTTGCGATTTGACCATCACCAAGAATAAGAAAATTTGATGATGCCACCAACCTTCAACTTTAAGGAGTGATATCTCGGACACCGTGTGTCCAATCGCTTTCAATATTTCAGCATCATATAGCATTGTCTACATGATATTAAAAAAAATCGGAACACAGACATTCGAATAGGGCACCATTTGCTAAATGATTTGTTAAATGTATAGGACTTTATTTCATTAAAAAGGAGTATCTCCTTAGTCGTTGATTGTTATTAGAATTTAACCTAAATGGGATCGCCAAGTCGTCGCAGGTCAGTGTGCATTAACAAGTTTTGATGACGTGCAGAAAAATGCATCTCGGGTTCAGCATTCATGTTCATGCTGCGTTCTGTTCTAGCTGTATCAGTTTCATTCTATCATCACTTGATTATTAACACATTTTATCACTCAATCACACAATCATTACAATTGAATAATTGAAGATAAATCATTGACGATATGTTGATTAACCCCATGCGAAACAAAATCTCAATCAATGACAACGCTTGAACGTTAATTCCTATGATTCACGTAATAAAACTGTTGTCACCAGATAATTGGTGATACCTTATTATACTATATTTTTCAATTGCAGATTAAATACCACTTCGTCTACAAAGAAGCTAACATATTTGCCCCCATATCCCTCATCGTGTCCTTTCCCTCTCTGTTTATTATTTTTTTCTCAAATTTTACTGCATGAAATGAACACTACTGCTAATGGATGCCCACCATTTTTTTCCAGTTAGTTATGGATGGTAGTAAATATTGTGGAGCGTGGCAGTAAATACAGGACGCCATAAAGCCGGCCTGACTTCTCTACTGATGCTTCGCTACAGAGCGAGTGAAAGTGCCCGGACATTAGTCGATGAAGAGCGCCACGTACTACCGAGCGAGAGTGCCTTCTTCTTCTTCGATGCCATTGAGTGAAACTTGACAAGATGGCACAGAGTGGCCATGGTAGAGGAAAATAGAAAATGAAAGGTCTGAGAGATGAAAGACGACTAATGAGTCTTAAAATTAGTACGAAATTAGGTGAGAACGGAAGGTGGACAAATTTCAATTTTCTTCATCTCGATCCACGTGCATCGAGATGGTCGAGGACAATCAACTAATACTTCATCTCGATCCACGTGGGTCGAAATGGTCGAAGATGAGATGATTTGATGAGATGAGATGATACCCGATAATCCCGATCGAGAGTGCCACTTTGTATAGTTGAGTATATAATTATTGTAACTAATGATATTAGCTATCGGAATGGAAGCAGTTGTAGTCTAGCAAATGCATTCGTAGTATTAAAACCATTTGCTCTGAGGTTGACTGCCGAAGGACGCAGTGACCAAAAATATGCTTTGTACATATGAAAGTTATTTGAAGGCCTGACGATGTCAAAGTATCAATGGTACTAGGTATATTTTGATGCTATTACCTAGTGTGCCCCAGGTGTCTATGAGAATAAAGAATTGGATAAGCTGGGCATGGTTGTGAAGGAGAGTGATTCAACCTAGTGAATTGCTGGATACAAATATTGGAGTTATGGTGAACATTTGACAGGTATTGTCAGCGGCCGTTGGTAGTGGACTGGTGGAGAGCTTTGAGCGGCAGCAAATAGAAGCAAATAATCAGAGCATTGGATGGACGTGCGGCTCAAAAACGTGACTTGCTAGAGATCAATTCTAAATGAATGGCAGTGTTTGGTACTTGGTATCAGATTTTGTTCGTACATTGATGACACGAACGCAGATCTCTCCCATGAACATTGGGAACGATAAAAAGTGATTACATATCATGAATATTTATTGAAAATATTATCATCGGATGGCACCAAATTAAAATAGGGTGAACAAAACTTTTATTTGCTCGAAACAACACCTCAAGCATGACGTCTGAAATGAGTGGCACATGATGCCGTGGGTGTGTCCGGGTTGAGTGGCACATGATGCCGTGGGTGTGTCCGGGTTGAGTGGCACATGATGCCGTGGATGTGTCCTGGTTGAGTGGCACATGATGCCGTTGATGTGACCGGGTTTTACCTCTGGTGAATGCCACCTAGCAAATCACTGTTGCGAATGTATTCGTCTGACGGATGCTCGCTGACGTAATTTGCGCGTCCAGGTCTTCTTTTCTGAAGTTCACCCTAGAAGATGAAGAAAAATTATTTATTATCGAAACATCTTTTGAGAAAGCACCGCGTGACGAGATAGAACAATCCACTGATGTTAGTAAACACACGATATTCTGAAATCAATACAAATGTGATGATGGGATAATTGATTGATTCAAATCTATTGTAATGCGGGTATTTGGACTAGATGCGTCAGAGTCAGGCGACAATATTGGCATGAACACTTAAAATGTTCGGAACGTATATAGTCGTGAAGGTACCGTATAGACGAACCAAGATACTGAGAAAATATGTTTTGTAGTGATGGAGAAGACGACCATTCAAGATTGAAGTAATTGCTTATTCTCTAACTGAATTCTTTCCACTAATCTAGTCGCACGGATGCGTCTTCCGTTGAGTAATCCCTTTTTTTCTAATTTTTACACATGAAATCCAGGCCTTTAACGTAAAATAAACGTCACGGATAATCCTCGAAGGTAATTTTGTGCATCATTTTAGCAATGATCACAAAAATGAAAAAGAAAATGCAAACTTATCCCTACATGCTACCAGATATATAATGTGTGGTATACCACATTCGCTTTTTATCTTGTTTATTTATGAACCTGATTTAATATCAGCCCTATTTTCAAGGTTCATTGGAAGTGTTTATCCTGCGCATATACAACCTGTCATGCTAACTGTGTAATTCGTTTCAAGATTTTCGACTCATTTGCCAAACTTTACGTGAGTAAATGTAATATAGAATCCAATGTGGAAAATTTTCTGTCATATTTGAAATAAAGATCAGTGTAAAATACATTATCATGATTACTTAAATGACAGTAAACGTTCATTAATGAACCTAATTTAATAGAAGGCAATAGTTTATCTTGACGTTTTTTTTTCTGTCATAGCATATTGAAAAATTGTGAAAAGAAAGCGTCCTCCAACAATATCCATTGATCGGGGGAAAGTGGAGATGAATTTATGTTCTACCCATTATTATGAGTTAAAATTGAGAAGATTTAAGAGACAAACACTGTCTTCAGAATAGCTCACGCTGACAAAGGCTTGGAACATATTGTCTATGTAATGGGACATCTCTGTATTTTTTTTCACTCTGTCATTTCTAAATAAGTTTGTATTCACAATATCTTTAAATCCTTCACTCCAATGTAATCCCTCGGTTCGATCATGATGAACCATTCGTGTACATACTGAATGTTGTAGTTTTGATATTACACGATCGATCACGTAATATCAAACTTGCTACTAGCAAGGGACACCACGTTCGAGTCTTGCTCCCCACTGAACTTTCTATTTACAATTTACGACCTTTCACGTGTCAATATAACAACAACTGTGACTAAACCAGTGTGCTGACCACCGGGGACTTGCAATGTACTGTTTGCAATGACAGGGCACGTCAATAGCAGTCACACGTTCGTGGGACCGTCGCCCCCGTCGCTGTCTAAGTTCTTCCCACCCTTGAGTGGACGGACCGCAATGAGTCCACAATACCAAGTGATCATCAGGTGCCTATTTTTTCCACTCACCTGTTTAAAGCAAACCATTCCAGATAAGTTGGACCAAACTTGTGACCTGCGAATTTCACTATGGCCATTGTTTTGTGTTAATTCCAAATTTTTACCAGCTGAGACCAAGGAGGTTGGAAAGAGGGGGCGGCTTAGCCGCTCCGAAATGTAGCATGACTGGACTGGCTGTAAGCTGGTTGAAAGCCAGATAGCTACAGTATATGATAAACGTAGCGCGTGGCGATGCATTGAAAGGAACGGAGAGGGAAAACGTATCACTGCGTTGACGTATTTTTGCAGTGCCTCCGTCTGCTCTGTGCGGCGATCGTATAGCAGCACAACAGTAATTTTTCTTTGGTAAGTACCTCATAGACGTAGAAGATAGTTTATATTATGTGTCTGTGTCGCTTGAATCACCATTTTGGAGTGAGAACAGAGTTTAGACTAGGCTTATCGACAAGGTAACCCCATGTTTCCCGTCAAATTGACAGACTAACTGAAAGGCATCGCGTATGAAACATTCGCATCGTATTGAACACTATTTCAAATAAACTACTAAATAGTTAACTTTACATTTTCATAAAAACCCACAACCTTATCGATTAGGAATCGAGGTCTAATTGTTAACAGAGCAGTGCGATAAAACTGGTGGAACTTTTTGTACCATACATGCTCAATAACGCACGCACGGTTGCCTGGATTGCCTGAATCATTAAATGATGAAGTGGATAATTATCCCCGTGATCGATATTTTTTCACATGAAAACTTTTGCATGTTTGCCTCGTCTTAGTGTATTTTTCATATTGTATTTTGATAAAACATTACAGTCAGGGGTAGCCGCACGGATTTTAAATAACAACTGTTATCAACATTGCACCGAAGTTCATTGTCATTGCTTGCAACACGCAACTTGCCCCTGCATGAAACTTTACAAACAATCTCATTCGAACGAAAAACTGAATTCAAGTTTAATATTGCATTTAAAAATCCCGTATGCCTTTTGAGATAATGCAGTGCTTCTTAGCACCTTCAAGGTAGACGCGTCCATGCTGTGAAAAAAAAACACTTGGAATGAACAGCAATAAAAATGCACCAAGGGTCGTCAATTTTCTAACAAGTTGATTATTTTCAGTGAACTATAATATAACAATATGTTGTTAAAAAAATATGAAGCCAAGTTCCTTTGGAAGGTCTGTGTTTCACTCAATCCTGACATGTCCCATACTAGTATGTATTTCTGTTAACAAGAATTAGAGGGCAACGATTGAATTATTTTCTATTTATCCTTCAGTATTTCGGTCCTCCGCATGTCGGCCGCCATGTGGCTGTGGCCGGTAGCTTGGCGTCATTTGCTAACGTTGATGACATCCTTGGCTGAGACAGTCAGAATCCCGGTCAAACCTACATGATATTTATCGATTCATGTGAGTTGTGACGTAACCTTCGTGGGTGGTTCAATGTTAACTTGACCAAGGTCAAGAAGTCTAACCTGTTGACTGAGACTACGGAGCTGCTGGATGAACTTGGTTGCAGATGACGGATCGCCCAAAACTCGCCGATCGTCCCTGAACCAAGGCTGCACACTCAAAGTTTGAGAGGACAAGGAAATGATAGTATCCTAATAGAGAGGTTACTTGTAATTAGAACGCTATCGATTGGTCTGACATGTTGTAAATCATCCCTCACTCCTACTCCCGGTTAGAGCAATTGTCTTAGAGCAATCCAGCTGTACTAGTTTATATCTAAATATGAGATGTAGATGAGTGTAACCATTTTCTGAAAATATTACTAAATCCGACTAAGTAGATTGGCCCACTTAATTAAGCGATGAAATGAGGTCAGAGAAGACCGCATCCGCCAGGTATTTATGACATTATCGGGCGAAATTTAATTATCATCAAAACCATCTCTAGCTATTGCGACAAATGGTTCATTCAGAGAGTTGATCCGAGTCACAAATCTTCTAGTCTTTTAATGAGACGGAATTGAACGATATACATCATGCTTGCCCGCATTTGTACCGTAAAATATGTTGTACGTCAATATGCACAAAACATGTTGTGGTCTTTTCAGAAAAATAACATAAATTTTGCATTCGTCTTCAAGAGCAATCTGACACTTAAAATAATGGATATATGTTATCTTTATTTTTTCAATACATTAACATAAACAGATATTGACGCAATGCCTTATAGTCCTGACACCCCCTACACCACTCTCATACACTCACGCATATAATAAAAATAGCCCTTTGGTGCTAAAGGCCGCTTCCAGAAAACCACATCACACACTTCAGATTAGGGGAGAGGACAGAGATCAGTATCAGCGGCTGGAACCATCAGTTTCACTGGTTCATCCGCGCTGCGACGTAATTGCCGAGCCACCACTCATTCACCTCCATCCTGTTCCTCGACGCGACCGCCGATTGCGGGAGAGCGCACCAGGACTGTGTGAAAACTGATCACCCTCGCAACTATTCCTAACATAGTTCTATTCGTTGCACCCTCTATCGAACCACTAAATGGCTTTCTCTAGAACATAATTCATGCTTCACGCTATCTATCCACCAACCCCAGCTTCGTTCTGGTGCATAGGAATATAATTTAGAAAATGCATGTTCCATTTTAGTATAGTGATGGTTATATGAGCTTGGTTGATGTACGTTTGTATTGTAACTAATTTTTACAGTTTTTGCTATTTAGCGGTTTTGTATGTATGTTATAACAACGAAATGACCCAACGGCCTCCGCCCGTTTCATCACTAGGTACACAACAAATACAAGGGCCCATCAAAATTTCACCGCAGATCCTAGCAAAAAAGTTTCTGTCATCAGTCCAGTCCGAGTAAGAGTGGTCTTCCTCATAGGCAATAGTCGCCGCTCCGCCAGTACAACCCAAGTAAACGAAATCGACAGAAGCCCTCAAAGTAGAAGAAGATTAAGTCAAGAAAATCAAGTTAATGTGATTAACGGGACTCTCAATTAATACAATGTGAACGCTAAAATCTCCGAGACAAAATCGACGAATTAGGTATCCTTGCAATGAATGAATCTATCGACATAATAACAATCACGAAATCGTGAATAAAATTGTGCACCAGGCATTATTTAGGTGAATTTACTCTCCCAGGTTACTCACTATTTCACAAAGATAGACAAAGCCGAGAGAGCGAAGGAGGGCTGTTTCTCGTGAAAAACACAGCAAATATTTGAAGTCACTTTTCCCAACACCAAATACGACATAGTATCAATCCAAGTAGTCGGTGGACATATGAAATGTTAAATCGCCCTCGTCTATCGACCCCCTAAATGCAAGGTTGCAGATGACTTCGACCTTTACAACACCCTCGACGATGTCGTCACAACACAACACAGTATTGTGTTTAAAGACTTCAATATTCTCAACATTGATTTGGAAACAACCGGATGACCTGTCACTGGCCAACGTCTGATTGATTTTGCAGACGAAATGTTCATGACACAAATTGTGAAGACACCTAGAGGTGGGAGCAATATTATTGATCTCCTATTTATTGCAAGCGACTACCATATCAAGGACGTCGAAGTGGGCGAACCACAGGGAACTAGCGACCACAACTGAATCCGTTTTTTGATAGAACTCGAGTTGAAAACGTACAAAAACTGCGAAAATGTGCCTAACTTTAGATTAGCTAAATTTGATGGCATAAGAGAGTCAATGGCGAGAATGTCAATCAATCGCATAACAATTTCTTGACTGCACTTAAAAATATCGAATATGAGTGTCCCCTGCCCAAAAACAGGCCAACAACAATCAACCTAAGTTTATTCTGGAGAGGAGTGTTACAGCGTCTTCAGTCACAAAAGAAAGCAAAGCACTCGATAAAACAGAAACGTCCACATGGCAATATAGCAAACAATGAATACAACTTCAGCAAAAGAGATCTAAAGAGGGTTCAGAAACGAAAGAAGAAGATCATAAAAATAAAATGTTGCCGCCAATGCCATAACACTTTACTTGTGCTGCAAAATTGTTAGTTTTCTTGAACTCTTTTGTAGAAGTCTCTGAAGCATTGGACTTCGTTTTTCTGTCGTTCCCTTTGTTGACAGCAATTTGATACTTTTCAATAGCTTTGAACCAATTATCTTCTATTTCCTTCCTTGAAGCATGATTATTGCTAGTGATCTGAATGAGCTGTGTTTGCAGAGTGTCGCTCATAGATCTCTAAATAAAGAATGTCAAAATCATTTCTGCAGAAACTTCCATGGTATAAAAAGACTCTCTGACCATCCTGACCTCAGCTATAAATGTGAAAGGATCTTTCTGGTATGGGAAACTCAAGTCTACCAACTTCTGAGTAGTATCATGAATTATCTTTGATGGTGGAGCTAAAGCCTCATTGAGAAGAACTTTGGCTTCCTTATAAGACTGCTTTGACACCCCTAAAGAGTCAATCAAAATCAAGGGTCTACCAAATATTTGTTTCATAAATAGAACGAACTTCTCGTAATCTGAATATTCCTACCGGTTCACCACTGTTCCAAAATTATGTAAGAATTTTTCGAGGCTTTCCCCTTCCTGAGCATTGGTGCTACTAGAGATTTCATTTATTATGTAACCCCACCTCACCGGCACGAACTGAAGCTATTCCGTCGTCATCAGAAAGAGACAAACTCTCGTCCAAAATCAGACAGGCTTCGATTATCTTTATGTAACTCATAAGAACAGAGTTCCTCACTTAATGCAGAGTTCCTCACTGAATGCGTAACTATATTAGTAGCAACTCTCTCATTGAATGATACAATCTCAGTCTCGATTATCTCAAGTGGGGCTAATATAGGCTGCTGTCTAAGTTTAGGAAGAACAGTAATGTCGTCACTGACTTTTTCATGAGGCTCAGTTATTTTTTTTTCTAACATGTCCTCTCTCCGTAAAAAGTCTCCTTGATTCTGATGCTCGTGAGATGATGGAAGAATACAAATTTCGGTATAACAAATATTATTTATCTAACTGAGCACGGAGAGCCGGAGGTTCCATTTGACGAAATAACTGACCGATTGCCACAAACTGGAGGAACTTCAAATAAATCTAACTATGAAGTAGCTCAACATTTGTTAACATAAATTTCAGTAATATGGAATGATATTTAGACGTTTCCGATTTCACAAAGAGGAATTTAATTTTGATTGGTCATGGCAATGGTTCTGGGGCTGTGGCGAAGCGACGAGGTTGGGCGAGGCAACTGGGCCACCTTGCGTACGCTCCTCTCACCAAACCCGGTCAATTAGTAAAATAACAGGCACAGACCCGTAATGTAATATTTATATCTGCTATGATTGGTACAAAGATAGGAACATTTATATAATTTAATATTCTGGGATGGAACTAATGTCATCAAATTAAATATTACCTGGTTGTAACCGGATCAATTTAATTTATGTGAAAGAATAAATCCATCCAATATAATTTGTTGGGAAGGAACCAAATCCATCCAATTTAATATAATTTTGATGTATAATAATTTCCCATGGAAAATATCTCAAAGGATCCAATTTAATTTAATATGAATAATTGATTATAATTTCTGATTTAAATGTCGAATATTGATAACAATATTTGATAATTCAAATAGAATTCTATTATGATTTATTTTTAAACATTGAAGAGGTATTTAGCTCGGAAATGCAGAGAAGTTTAACTTTACAGTTAAATTGAGGAATATCAGTTGTCTGAACTTGGCGATCTTCTTGTCCCGACAACCACTTTAACTTTACAGTTAAATTGAGGAATATCAGTTGTCTGAACTTGGCGATCTTCTTGTCCCGACAACCTCGCCTGATATCTCCACAATCTCTTGGATGGTCACAAATGATCGCCGGCATGAAGGCTGTTCCACATAGTCCAACTGTCTCGTCTCGGCACACCGAAATCCTCCTTTCACTCCTCCCTACACTGTGCTCTTGAAGAAACCTGGTCGGTTGATCCCTTGATACAGGATGTCCGTGCGGATCGTTGACGCCTTCAGATCCCGGGTCTTCTTTATAACTAAAGCACAAGTTGGAATACCAATCTTTCCACCATGCGAAGTCTCCAAGTTCGCAGGCGAGTAGCACAACCCCCTCCATGTGTGAAGGCAGATAATCGAAGTCTTCGACTTCTCGGTCGGTGGTGTGCGGCTATGAGATCCGTGCGCTGTCGCTGCGGCTTCTTCCCGGTCTGATCTCCCGACAAATTTTCCCATAGAGTAAGCAACATCTTTTTCTGCTCTGGGCACGTAAGATGGCTAGTAAATGGAGTTCACGATTTTATGTACAGACAGTATAGACATACAGCAGTTTCCCCCTAGTTAGGAGGGTGGCTAAGTTAGGCTGACACAGAGGGGGGAGGCGCCCAATCTCCCCGCCACAAGACCGCCGTCACATGCAGCACCAGAGGCTGACACTGCAGTCGGACACGCTAACCACTCTGCCACGGCGGCCTCAAATAATTTTGAGGCCGCCGCCACGATTTTATAATTTCCATAAATCGGATCGTCTCGCTTGTCAGGACAAGATCAGCCAATTATAGTCTGGAGCTACGAATGGATTCTGGTGAAATTTTCCTTACACATACATACATACATACATACATGCATACATACATGCATGCATGCATGCATGTGTGCGTGCATGCGTGCGTGCGTGCGTGCCTGCGTGTTTGCGTGCGTGCGTGCGTGCGTGTGTGCGTGCGTTCGTGCGTGTGTGCGTGCGTGCGAGCGTGCGTGCATGCGTGCGAGCGTGCGTGCATGCGTGCATGCATGCATGTGTATGTATGTATGTATGTATGTACGTATGT
>SDVV010008269.1:0-17296 GCA_016164225.1 Gammarus roeselii | reverse complement strand
TGGCTGCCCCTGCTGGCTGAAATGCCCCTCGGGCAGGAGAAGTACAGCACGGCTGCCCCTGCTGGCTGAAATGCCCCTCGGGCAGGAGAAGTACAGCATGGCTGCCCCTGCTGGCTGAAATGCCCCTCGGGCAGGAGAAGTACAGCACGGCTGCCCTGCTGGCTGAAATGCCTCTCGGGCAGGAGAAGTACAGCATTGCTGCCCCTGCTGGCTGAAATGCCCCTCGGGCAGGAGAAGTACAGCACGGCTGCCCTGCTGGCTGAAATGCCTCTCCCAGGAGAAGTACAGCATTGCTGCCCCTGCTGGCTGAAATGCCCCTCGGGCAGGAGAAGTACAGCATGGCTGCCCCTGTTGGCTGAAATGCCTCTCGGGCAGGAGAAGTACAGCATGGCTGCCCTGTTGGCTGAAAAAGACTGCCATGAGAAGTGCAGAACTTTTCAGGCTCAGTACTTTGGATAAAAATGTACTCATACCCAAATTTCGGCTGATACCGATACCGCAACTTTATTTCAAGCCAAAACCGACACCAATGTTTTACAACGACCGATGCCTGCCCGATACTGATACCGATACTTCTTCAATATTATTTATGAAAAAATGTAATGACCTTCTTGGGATTGTGACTGTTATTCTGTACTATAAATTTAGGTTCATAAAATTATTAATAATTGGAATCCTCACTAAGCATTTTGACACAATAATGCATAATGTGTGCAATTAAAACATTGAATTTCTATCACATGCACTACGTGCCAAATCATTAGCTACTTTGTCTTTTAAATTGATTGAAAAATCATAAATGGAATCAAACATTTTTTTTTATGAATAATGTTAATTTTATAATTAATAATTTGTGAGAGTCTTATCAGTGTACGCCCTTTAACAAAATAACCTAATATTACATGTTCCAAATTAATTACTAGAAATTGAAGTCGTGTAATGGGATGGTAACTGTAAATTTAGGGTTCAAAACGATGTCCCCATGTTGTTACAAATTACGCAATAGTGTACATACCTATAAACAATTCATGATTACAGAAATGTAATCATTAATGATCCAGCATTTATAACTGCTCTTTAAATGCTCTGAATAGCTAGTGTGTGTGTCTTCAACGGCCTGTTGAAGATGTTTCACTTTAATTGCCGTCCAATTTGATATAAAATTTGAGTAAAAGTGCTTCCAATCGGCCAAGCAAGCAAAAACGTCATTAGGGAGAGCCTCTGAAGCTTGCAAGTGTCCTGTCTTTATATCAGCCAAATGTGTGACGGAACATTCCAAATATGAAAACAATTGTCATGTAAAACGTTGCTCCCTAGGCATTATACCACAGTCATGTGTAGATACAAGTACTGCAAGACGACCCACTGAAGAAATTAGATAGGCCATAATTATAGCACCAAGACGGCCTACTGAAGGAATTAGATAGGTCATAATTATAGCACCAAGACGCGGATGTGAAGGAATAAGATGGGCACAAATTAGGGGGTACGAAACGGCCTACTGAAGGAATAAGATAGGGCAAAATTATGTCGTCTAAACGGCCTACTGAAGGAATAAGATAGGCCAAAATTATGTCGGCAAGACGGCCTACTGCAGGAATTAGATAGGCCATAATTAGCGGAGCAAAACGGCCTACTGAAGGAATTAGATAGGCAATAATTAGGGGGTATGAAATGCGGATGGGGAGGAATTAGATAGGCCAAAATTATAGCTAAATGACACGGATGTGAAGGAATTAGATATAGGATGACTTGATCTTTGAACCTATTATCGAATGTAATTGTTATGAAGTATGTTATTTGTTAATGGGTCTGACTCAGGCGCTGTATTTCTCGGACATTGTAGTTATATGTTAAGACAAATTGATCTTGTGGTTAAGTTAGTTACTTATGGTACATAGAGATACCAAGATCGCAAGTTTTGAGAGACCACCCGGGAAGTTGAGAGTGGGTGGTCCGAATGATCTGTATCTGTCAAATGTCAAACAAAAATTTTATCTCGAGATACATGGTCCTCCTAGAGAATAGTTTTCCATACGGGAAATTTCAGTTTCCTTACGGTATCTGGCTGCTTTAATTTACGATTGCTTCCGTACGGATTATATAGATGTACGTTATTAGGTCTTTGTCAACGCTATATATGATTATTTTGGAATATTTCGCTCGGTAGGAGGGCATGATATATATTACTATGTTTGTTATTGAATGACTCATTTGAATAGAAGGCAGTGTTTATACAAGATATTTCATACTACATGATTGATATTATTTGATTAAATCCACTCGATTTTTTCCCATTTAATGTATATATTTTTTCAGAGATGGTTGTAGTGGGAGTATAATTGATCACTAACTTGCTCGTTATATATTTATTCGATTCTGGTATGAATAGTGTTATAGCAAGTTTTCTGGTGAGGGTGCGCTTGAGGATAGCCGTACGCGAGAAGTATGAAGCGCTCCTGGAAAATTAGGTGAGATTGCTCTTTGTCTTATAAATTTGTCTCCGTATCATGTTTGCTACGTTGTGAGTATATGTTTCGTTATATAATTATGTATGGAATATAATTCTATATATTTTTCTGTACATATATTTTGCATTCATATCTAGTTGTGGTAAATTCGATTCATTTCGGAGGTTGTTTAGTGGAGTTTCTAGCGGTGGGATGCTTGATTCAACCTTGATATTGAATATAGGCTATGTTTTGTGTTTTACATCTATTTAGTTCATATGTATGTTATATCTATAGGAATAGTATGGATTATTTGTTGGCAGTTTGCGGGTTGATTGCAGATCATACAAGGATTATATACATTTTACGGAAATTTACAGGTTGTATCTTGTTGATGTGGATGTGCTTTCATAATTTCATGCGAAAGTGCACTCGTAGTATTTCTGCATCATTTAATTCTGCAGCTAATGCACTCTCAAGCGATCGACCTGTACCAATCACTGTCATACGGACAGTAGGGTGAGCAAGATTGTTATAGAAATTTAGGATATTTCTTGGGTTGCATCTTCCACATTATTTCAGGCATAATTGGTAGGTTGTTGCATCACTGTGGTATTTTTACATGTATAAATGACTTTTGTTACGATTAAGCCAGGGTTTCTTTAACTCTTACGCTCCGTTGTACTTACCCCAGCAGAATCTCCTTCCATCGTTTTCTTTGTTATCGGACATAGAGAAATCTGTATAATGAATAGCTGACTGTTTTAATCCTTCAATAATAGTTTCAAGATGTAAATTTCTGCACGATAATCATAGGAATAAATGTTTGAGAGGTGTAAGTCCATGCTACATCTCTATGGAATTTTTGTTATTGATCCCTAGCAAATGTCTACTTTAACGTTTAGAAGACGATTTACTGGATGGAGGGGTCCTAGAGCATTTACGGTTTGACTACCCTTCACCTGACGAGATATATATACGATAGCTCAGGTAGCTGTAAACAACTTCAATTAGCTTAATATCTATCACATCTTCAATGTAAGGCAAGAGGCGTTTTAGTCCATTTTCAATGGTAATCATTTGAGTTAAATTTAGGATATGGCAAACAAAGATTAATTAAATATATTATTTTTTTGATGATAAATTTTGACACATTTACATAAACATATATATAGATGGGATATCATTTATATGAATCATAACTTTTTCACACCGAAAATTGGGCGTGAGCATCTTGGCAAAACATAAGTAATGACTTCGACCTCCCTCTTTTGTGTTCTCTTGATCCTTGGTACCAGTGCCACTCTGTGGCCTCTTTATCAATGATGTATATTTATTCCTCACCTGAAGCTGTCGACTCGTCATATCGATCGATGTAGGATTTATCATCTGGGTGTGTTTTTTTTCTCTGATCTATTGGTGTTCTAGACTAACGCCTTCGTACACATTTTAGATGAACGGCGACCTTTAGGAGAAGTGTATGCAACACTTGCAATCCTATCCATGTAACCAAAACTTTTATTTAGTCTTCAGCGAGCTTATATGAACGCTAATTTTTTAATTACTGTCTCATGTTTATGACATTGAATTGTTTCAGGATTCTTCTTGCTATTGCCCACGTTACCATTCATTATACTCCCGCAGATTTCCGAAATATACATAATTCTCCTAGCATTCAACCGTTTGAGACATGATTCTCTCTCCCTCCTCATGCTTCATTATCAATCATTTTAAAACAAAGTCATATATACATTTGAGTTTTATTATACAATTTTACACTTCTTTTACGTACCACCCTTTCATTACCCCATTTGATAATTCGGTTTCCTTCAACGTTCGAGATTTTTCATGCATAATATCACGGTTTGATACCACCATATGCGGGCATATGCTGGTATAATTTAGCTGTATTCACGGTTTGATACCGCCATATGCCGGCATATGCCGGCATATGCTGGCATAATGTAGGCGTATTCACGGTCGATGTCGGTATAATGTAGGCATTTACATACATTTTGTGCAAAAGGGTTACCATACACTGCCGGATGCATTAATACCTACGCAACCTAACCTAACCTATAAAACAACATCCCTTGCTGTTGTTACAAGATATTTAATCGGCATCAGCTTCATGCTATGTTATGTTAAAAGAAGTAATCATCCTATCCTAAAGTACCCTAATTTATGTTCGATATTCAGTCATTGTTTTATATAATGCATAATACAAATCTCCACTTGTCTCTAAATTTTTGATCAATCCTTTGCAGTTTGATTCACACATCTAATTCTGATCTAGTAAATCATCAAAACCTAACCAAACCTAACTTATGTACGATATTCAGTCGTTGTTTTATACAATGCATAACAAATATCTCCACTTGTCTCTACATTTTGATCTTTCCTTTGCAGCTTTGATAACTCACACCTAATTATTTCTAATTCGCAATCAATCTTGACTCATATATGTTACCAAAGTGGTCAGATTTTCAATATCAGATGGATTGAATGTTACAAGTAATTCATATTTGTTTCCATCATCATACAAACGGGCGACTTCATCTCAATCTAGGTATACCACATTTTTCTTCAATATCTCATGACACTTCATCCTTTGACTACTTGCACAGATGATGTTTTATACAATGCATAACAAATATCTCCACTTGACTCTACATTTTTGATCTATCCTTTGCAGCTTTGATAACTTTCACCTAATTATTTCTACTTCACGGTCTATCTCGACTCATACATGTTACCAGAAAGGTCAGATTTTCAATCTTAGATGGATTGAATGATACAAGTAATTCATATTTGTTTCCATCATCACACAAACGGACTCTTCATCTCATACTAGGTCTACCACATTCTTCTTCAAAATATCTCCTGACACTCCATCCTCTGATGACGTGCACAGTTGATCTGCCATTTTCTTTCCAATAATTTTTTCATACTCTTCACGATGACAGTGTTTCAAATGTCCCCACACGTTACTCGTGGATTTATGTTTATTCAATTTTATTTCTTTCTGGTAAAGTTTACAGACCTCCATCACCCTATTACTTTCGATCAATCGAGGACTCAAGCTATAACCCATCCTTCCACAACAGAATCACAATATCACTGACTCCATTCTCGGCGTGCAGATACCCTTAATATCTTGATTACATGTTACATCTTGCAAAACATTAGACCCATCATCGCTCACCGTGATCAACAGGAATGTATGTATGTACGTTTATAGAGCTGTATACGTACATGCATGTGTATATTCGAGCGTATGTACGTGTACATGTATTGAAAAAAAATACATATATAACAAAAATTAAATTCCAATACAATTTAAAATTTTAAAAAAGGAAAAAAAATCGACGCCCGGACAAAGAAAATCATTTTATTAATGTGATAACTTGGCTACTAAAGAGAGGTCCGGGTGTCGATTTATTTTTCTTCTAGAAATTTTTAAATTGTATTAGAATTTAATTTTTGTTATATTTGTATTTTTTTTTCAATACATGTACACGTACGTACGCTCGAATATACACATGCACGTACGTATACAGCTCTATACACGTACATACATACATTCATATTGACCACGGTGAGCGATGATGGGCCTAATGTTTTGCAAGATGTAACATGTAATCAAGATATAAAAGGTATTCGCACGTCGAGAATGGAGTCAGTGATACGTGGAGAACAAGCGGAGACGTGCGTATCGTCTCAGAATAAATATAAATGGATGTTCACATCTCAAAATTTTGTTTACGAGTGTTGGATGAAAAAATCTCCGAAGATGATTTAGCTTGGTTCGAAAATATATTGACAAGTGATGGAGATATCAATTATCTACGAATGCGGAGAACAAGAATCCCAAGAGCGGGAACTATTATCCATATATGGAAGGACAATGAAGAAAACATGATTTGGGTGACTGATTTCACAACATTTCAGTCTTATGTAACAGAGTTCAAAGAAAATAAGAAGGTATATCTTGAAATTGATATGTCCCAAGCAGAAAACTTCCACACATATAAGAAAGTTGGGTTAGTGGAAAATAAATTCTACCTAGGGACTGAAGAAAATCTGAAGCGTATAATGGAGTTTCTTTCGGATAAAGATTGGAGGTACATTGAATTGGATAAGATTCGAATAATTAAAGTTCGCACAGAAGAAGGAGAACATTTATGGAAATGCGGGGATCTACATTTGTGGAGATAGGGGGATGGAGCAGGTTTCCGTATTCGTATCAAAGATATGGTGGACTATATGAAGGAATTTGAGAGGAGACTGCTACAAGGTGATGATGGGTACGGTTGTATTTCTGCACCATGTTGATACAAGAATACATAAACATTGATGAATCCAGCAAGATCTGTAATTAATACAGATAAAAAAAAAACAATAAAACTATGAAAAATCCTAAAGTTAAATTGTTTATATTATCCTAAAAACTCAAAAGGTTAAGCGATGAATTGCATACATTGTGTCAAACGGAGGTAACATCGAAATTGTTGAAGTCGGTAGGCGAGTATATTTTAAGGGGTGCAACGCTACCCATAAACCTATCTCGGGGTAAATGCTGTATACGTGTGACAGAATGGTGAGATATAAATCAGAGTCCAATGAGGAAAATACTCAGTCAATATTGGGATTCTGTTGTGGAGGGATGGGCAATAGCTTGAATCTTCGATTGTTCGAAAGTAATGGGGTGATGGAGGTCTGTAAACTTTGCCAGAAATAAATAAAATTGAATAAACCTAAATCCAAGAGTAACGTGTGCAGACATTTGAAACGCTGTCATCGTGAAGAGTATGAAAAAATTATTTGAAAGAAAAAGGCAGATCAACTGTGCAAGTCGTCAGAGGATGAAGTGTCAGGAGATATTGACAAAAAATGTGGTAAATCTAGTAGGAGATGAAGAGCCCGTTTGTATGATGATGAAAACAAATATGAATTACTTGTATCATTCAATCCATCGAAGATTGAAAATCTGACCTCTCTGGTAACATATATGAGTCGAGATTGACAGTGAAGTAGAAATAAGTAGGTGTAAGTTATCAAAACTGCAAAGGATAGATCAAAAATGTAGAGTCAAGTGGAGATATTTGTTATGCATTGTATAAAACATCATCTGTGCAAGTCGTCAAGGGATGAAGTGTCAGGAGATATCGAAGAAAAATGTGGTATACCTAGTTTGAGATGAAGTCGCCCGTTTGTATGATGATGAAAACAAATATGAATTACTTGTAACATTCAATCCATCTAAGATTGAAAATCTGACCACTCTGGTAATATATATTAGTCAAGATTGATTGTGGAGTAGAAATAATTAGGTGTAAGTTATCAAGCCTGCAAAGGAAAGATCAAAATGTTGAGACAAGTGGAGATATTTGTTATGCCTTGTATAAAACAACGACTGAATATCGTACATATGTTAGGTTAGGTTAGGTTTTGATAATTTACTAGATCAGATTTGGATTTGTGTATCAAACTGCAAAGGGTTGATCAAAAATTTAAAGACAAGTGGAGATATGTAATATGCATTGTATAAAACAATGACTGAATATCGTACATAACTTAGGGTAGTTTAGGATAGGATGATTACTTCTTTTAACATAACATATCATGAAGCTGATGCCCATTAAATATCTTGTAACAACAGCAAGGGATGTTGTTTTATAGGTTAGGTTAGGTTGCGTAGGTATTAACGCATCTGGCAGTGTATGGTAACCCTTTTGCACACAATGTATGTAAATGCCTACATTATACCGACATCGACCGTGAATACGCCTACATTATACAAGCATATGCCGGCATATACCGACATATGCTGGCATATGGCGGGATCAAACAGTGAATACAGCTACATTATACCAGAACATGCCGGCATATGCCGGCATATAACGGTATCAAACCGTGAATACAGCTACATTATACCAGCATATGCCGGCATATGCCGGCTTATGGCGGTATCAAACCGTGATAAAATGCATGAAAAATCTTGAACTTTGAAGGAAAGGGTGTCAAGTATAAGAAGTGTAAAATTGCATAATAAAAATCAAATGTATATATTACTAAGTTTTAAAAATATTGGTAATGGAACATGAGGAGAGAGAATCATGTCTCCTAAGATTGAAAAAATCCGACCTCTCTGGTAACATATATGAGTCGAGATTGATTGCGAAGAAGAAATAATTAGGTGTAAATTATCAAAACTGCAAAGGATAGATCAAAATGTAGAGTCAAGTGGAGATATGTATAATGCATCGTATAAAACATTGACTGAATACCGTACGTAAGTTAGGATAGGTTAGGATAGGATGATTACTTCTTTTAACATAACATACTATGAAGCTGATGCACAGAAAATATCTTGTATCAACAGTAAGGGATGTTGTTCTATGGGTTAGGTTAAGTTGGGTAGGTATTAATGCATCCGGCAGTGTTATGGTAATCCTTTTGCAAAAGTGTGTGTAAATGCCAACATTATACCGACATCGACCGTGAATATGCCTACATTATACCAGCATATGCCGGCATTTGCCGACATATGCCGGCATATGGTGGTATCAAACCGTGAATACAGCCACATTATACCAGCATATGCCGGCAAATGCCGGAATATGGCGGTATCAAACCGAGATAAAATGCATGAAAAATCTCGAACGTTGAAGAAAAGCGAATTATCAAGTGGGGTAATGAAAGGGTGTCAAGTATAATAAGTGTAAAAATTGCATAATAAAATCAAATGTATATCTGACTTTGTTTCAAAATTATTGATAATGGAGCATGAGGAGAGGGAGAGAATCATGTCTCAAACGTTTGAGTTCTAGGAGAATCATGTATGTTTCGGAAATCTGCGGGAGTATCTGCCATTTAGGCATCCTGTAAAACTTGACAATTCCGCATTGTGTAGCCGGCATCCAATAACGTAGAAGGGCAGTATTAGCTCAGGGGTATCGTAAATTGTAAACAGAAGAATGGGTGGAGCCTGTAAATTAGTTAACGGCCAAAGTTTATCAGTGTGCCAATAAGGTCATGGTTTTAAGACACCACGCCTCTGTTGGGAGGGGATCAAAAGTAGAGTGGTTCCCTTATTGGAGTATCTCTTCATATACATAAACAAGGCCCTCCCATATTATTTCAGGGTGCAGGTCTTAAGTGTAGAGCACATCTCATTCCATTAGCTGAGGCTTCGGTGGAGGTGAGCCTGATCAGAACAGCGATCAACATTCAGCGTGTCTGACATTATAAGCTCATATTTAGATTTGTGATATTACCCTTCAGCGTTATATGTTTTCCATACGTTGTTATTTAACTGTATTATTTCTCTGTATTTAAATCCTGTGTTTTGTATCTCCCTACAGGGTGGGTTTGTTTCGCCTTTGCGTCGCCTTTGCGTCGCTTTTGCTTCGCTTTTCGTTTTACACTTTTGCTCCACGCTACACTTTTTTGCTGTTCATTTACACTTTGTTTCGTTGTGTCCGTTTATAGGACAATCATTGACAGAGCTCGATTGCGAGTAACCTGTTGACATGTTACCTTGTTTTAATTCAAAACAATATTATAAAGCAACTGGTTTATTCATTGGTATCCGTGCACCTTTTACTTGATTATAACAAATGTAAAAGAAATCTTATAATACTTCCCGCTTGTGACCCGCTGCAACGATGTCATGGTATCCGCTTGCAATCAGCTTCAGTGCTACCCCTGAGGATCAACTGCATCACATCCCCGTTCCTCTGAAACAGTGCCTTTTTTTGTCGTGCCACAGTCGTTCTCAACGCGCCAGCAGAGGCGTCGCGCCCCTTTCGTCACCAACACGCTAGCAGCAACGATATTTCACTTGCATTTCCATCACGTCGGGAACGACAGTGCACCAATGACGCACCCAGCACGCCAGCCACAACAGAGCATCACAGTCGTCCCCAGCATGCCAGTAGTGGCAAAGCTCTACTATCGAACCCAATCCGCCAGTAGCGACAGCACATCACAGTCGTCTCCAACACGCCAGTAGCGGGAGCGCGCCACTATCGTCCTCAACACACCAATGGCGACGGCGCATCACTGGCGTCCCCAACATGCCCGTATTGACGGCGCTTCACTGTCGTCACCCACACACAAATAGCGGCGGCAAGCCGCTATCGTCCCTAACACGCCAGTGGCGACGGCTAATCACTGTCGTCCCCAACATGCCAATCGCCGCTATCGTCCCAACACGTCCGAAGCGGCGGCGCGCCACTATCGTCCCCAATACGCCAGCAGCGGCGGCGCATCACTATCGGCTCCAACACGGCAGCGGTGAAGAGCATCCCTATCGGCTCCAACACGCCAATTGCGAAGGAACATCACTGTCGGTGTCAACACGTCAGTAACGACGGAGTATCACTATTGGATCCAACATGCCGGCAGCGACGGAGTAACACTATCGGCTCTAACACGCCAGTAGCGTTGGAATGTCACGATTAGCTTCAAAACGCCAGTAACAGAGGAGCATCACTGTTCTCTCCAACTATCCAAATTGAGCATATGTCATCAAACGAGTTCAATTGTCAATAGTATCCTCCATGAAAACTAGTATGGTCAAAGCCAATAAAAATACAACTCAAGCTATATTAAATTACCTGCATAACCTATATAACATCATAGACTCAAACTATTGTTTGTTTCGACTTTCGTAAGGCTCCTGACTGTGTTGATCATTTAATCTTGTTATCTAAACTAAGGTTTTATGGAATAAACGGAATCGCTAGTGATTGGTTCACTTCATATCCGTCTAACCGAAAGCAGTATGTAACCGCAAACGGAATACAATCTACTATGTCAAATATTACTCATGGTGTTCCTCAAGGTTCTGTTTTAGGGTCCCCCCTTTTATCTTTTTTTCTTGTAAACGATACTGTTTGAGCGCCGTTTTTTTTCATATATACTATGTTTGCTGATGATATTACCTTATCTATTTGCATACCTTCGAACACCACAAGCGAATTAACTGCCTCAATTAACAAGGACCTTGGTCATGAAAATAAGTGGCTAACTGCAAACCGAATTGTAATAAATGGAGAAAAACCATTACATATCATTTTCATACAGATACAAACACAGACACTAGGCTGAATCTCCCAGAATGGGGGGTGGCCGATAACATGGTGCAGCTCACACCCCTTTCTCACACTCACACAACTTGGCTCTTATGCGCGAAAGGGTCTGGCCGGGAGACATCGCAATACACCATCCAGGTCATGAGTAAGGTCCCAAGTCAGTGTCGGCAGCAGGGCACGGCCGTATGAACGGTTTACCCTGCTGCGTCATGATGACCGTGCCCCCCTTTGCCCACAACCATCCCGTCTCTCACCGAGATGCCAAGGGCTGGAAAGCACGTCAGGGCAGAGTAAAAAATCATCCATTCACAATCATTCTCCACTCCCGCCTTCCCGCTACCTCCACACTCAAGTCTCTCCTTTCTAACGCCTGCTTCACACCTTCCACCCACCTAAACTTTGGTCCCCCTGTAGGCCTATGTCCACTCGCCTCTGCCTTCAACACCCTTTTCATCAATCTCCTCTCATCCATCCTCATCATGTTCTCGAACCATCTCGGAACACGCGAATCAACTCTGTCCTCTAACTTCTTCACCATCGCCGTTCTAACTCGCACCACGTCCTTATTAATCCTGTCTCTCAGCGTCACAACAGCGATGCTCCTCAGACATTTCATCTCGCAAACATCCAACCTTCTTCTCTCTTCTGCTCTCACTCCCAAGTCTCAGCTCCGTAGAGCACAATTGGGACATGTAACCCTCTTTGCTGTCGTCCCTAACGTCCTACCGTTCATTCCACTGTGCAGTGCACTCAACACTTTACACCCTTCTTGCACTCGCGACTTCACTTCACTTTCCACTAGTTCAGCCTTCTCCAAGAGGGAGCCCAGATACTTAAAACACTGAACTTTCTCCAATGACTCTCCATTTAGGAGGACACTAATCCTGCTCACATCGACATTCCTCGAGCATCTCATTACTTTACCTTTACAGACGCTCACTCGAAGCTTCCTCCTCTCACACACTCTACCAAACTCAGATACTAGCCTTCACAGCTTCTCCTCTGGATTCGCCAACAGTTCTGTATCCTCTGCAAACAGTATCTGGCTCAACTGCCAACTCCGCTCTTTTGTTTCCAACAGCTCCATGCCACGACCCAATACACTATCGCTCACCTCCCTGACCACTCCATCCACGTAGAAATTGAACAGCCGGGAAGGCATAACGCAGATTTGTATATGACCCACTGTCACTGTGAACCAATCAAACACCTTGCTTCCCACTCTGACACAAACTCGGCTGCCAACATAGATTCTCTTCACCGCTTTCAACAGATTTCCGCCCACTTCATATAAACGCAACACCCTCCACAGAGCTGCCCTGTCAATCCTGTCGTTTGCCTTTTCCAAATCCATGAAGGCCCAGAACACATCCTTTCCCTTTTCAAGGTACTTCTCACAAACCTGTCTCACTGCGAAAATATGATCGGCACACCCACTACCACTCATAAAGCCACACTGTTCCTCTCCAATTGCGTGATCCGTATATTCTCTAATCCTTTTGATCTGCACTCTCCCACACAACTTACCGACTACACATAACAAACTGATACCTCTTGAGTTGCAGCATTCATTTTTATCTCCTCTGCCCTTATACAGCGGGACAAAGCAGGTACTGCGCCACTCAACCAGTACTACGCCCGCCAGAAAACACATGTTCAGTAGCCTCACCAATCATTCGACAATCGTTATACCACCCCTTTTCAGGCACTCAGTCGCAACGCAATCCAAACCAGGGTCTTTTCCTGCTTTCATCACTTCAACGCCTCCTGCACATCTTCCCTAGTAATGTCCGCTACTAGTCTCTCTCCAAAAAAACGGCATACATGCACCAACACATACAGCAACAACGTCAGCCTCTCTGTCATCTTCGACATTCAACAATTCATCAAAATACTCGGCCCACCTTTTCCGCACATCATCACTTTCCACCATCAACTGGCCGTTTTCATCTTTCTCCGCCTCCTCCTCTCCGGTCTCTCCGGTTTCTTTTTGTTTTCCTCAAAATGCTTACACAACCGTCTGCCCCACCTGGCATCAGCTTCCCTTTTGGCTCTCCTCACCACTTGCTTTACCTCCTCCCTCCTCTCCTTATAGTTGTCATGGGCCACCACCGACCTCGCTTGCAGCCATTCCTCAGAAGCTCTTCTTTTCTGCGCCACCGCCAGTTTGACCTCCTCGTTCCACCACTCGCAACCCTTCCGTCTGCACCCGCCCACACGACGCACACCACACACATTTCTCGAACATCTCAACAAGGCATCTATGAACCTCTCCCATTCTTCCTCCATATCTTGTAGGTCCTACCTTCTTACGTTGTCATATCACTCCCTCAACGCCCGCTGGAACTCCTCAGCTTTGCATTCACATTTAGCTCACTCGCTTTCACTACCCCTCTTCCTCCTCCTACTCTTTTGTTCCCCTTTCACCTATGCTCCACTTCTAATCTCCCTTCCACCAGCAGATAGTCAGACACTCCTCCACCCTCCCCCTCAACCCCAGCACATCCAACAGCCTCCCCACCACTCTCCTCGAAATCAGCACAAAATCCATCAGCGCTCTCACCACCACTGCACCATGAGCTATCCTCACCCATGTGTACTTGTGGATGTCTCGCTTCTTGAAAAGGCTGTTTCCGACGACCAGCTCCTGCTCCATGCACAAACCTATGAGGTTTTCTCCATTGTCATTCCTACCAGGAACGCCATACCTCCCTATCACATTATCCACTACTGTATTTTAAACTTTCGCATTAAGATATTTTTTCATGGCTTTTAGGGGAAGATAAAATCTATAGTAAAGTACGTAAGGATTAAGTTGCCATAGCACCTCTGAAAAGCTTAAATAGGGCCTTCAATGTTCTACCTTAACATATTATAACTGTAAAATTCAACTGTTTCAAACTCGTTCAAACTGTTACACACCAGCAACAGCAGCTCCCCACTACTGCCCCAACTACCCCGCTGTCGATCCTAACACGCCAGCAGCATGCCAGAGATGCGCTTTGTATGCTGTGGCTGACACCAGTCAGTAGCTGTAACAATGCTACTTTCGAAAGGCTGTCGACAAGACTTCATTCATTATTGCGACGCTATTGTGGAAGGCAACAGCAGAAATTGGTTTAAACAAATGTTTCATGTCACAATTCCTTTCATTATACTAGACTAGTTCCCTTTACTTGTCGTAAGAGTTGGTTATGTTTATCGGCTTCCCCACTTGTGAGGATATTTTTGTTGGATATAGTGAATGAGTTTGTACGAGTCTGAACTGATATCTCGTACGACGGGGTTATGAGTGTAACATTTTTATAGGATCTGTATGCTTTTTGAAGCGATTTGACTCTAGGATAACGATTTTTATCTGTTTCACGCCTTGTTACGAAATTTACGCTGGATATTGGAGGGGTTTGTATGATACTGGAAGGAATCTCGTATGCCTTGGTTACTAATGTAGGTTTAGGCATCGGCAGAGAATTGTAATAAATATTTATATTTTGATTGGAGCTTTTCAATAGTTTTTTATCTTCTTTGTATGTTTTTTAGTGGAGGATTATGATTTTCATAGAACTAAGTCACTTTATTTGTCGTAAGAGTTAGTAATGTATATTGATTTCCCGAATTGCTAGGATATTTACGTTGTAGTTTTGTCTGAGTCTGGAAGGACATATCGTATGTCATATAATGGTTGTTATTAGGATCGGATCATTAATTTCATTTGTATATTCACTGTGGGATTTAACTGGGGATTTTTTTTTTCACAGGATTATAACGGTTTATTTATGGTAGTATTAGAAATTTTTCAGACGGTTAGGTGTCGAAATAGAATTTGTAATATTTTCAAAATGTCTTAGAAGAATATGCTCCAGCAATTATAAAAAAACTAAATTTTTTACTAATGTCTAAATCTGTATTATAAAACCTTCCCATTCGTACAAAAACTATCCACTATCAAACGTAAACAACTCAACAAAGCGTGTATAATAACATGTAGTATACAAGCTAATCGATGTACAGCAAAATGTGTTTGTATAGAATTAGTTCCCTTTATGTGCAACACGGCTGGTGACGTATATTGGATTCACCTTCTGTTAGGCTATTTACGATAAATGTTGGTTAGTTTTTGTATGAGTGTGGAAGGTTATCTCGAGTTTCTTGTTTTTTAACACAAGTTAAGGTGTTTATAGAGAATTTATTTTTTTATTATGGCTGAAACATTTTACTAGATTTGTATGTTCTCAGTAGGTTTTAATGTAAGATTTCTTCAAAAGGATAATTTCGGTGTAATTTGCTTTATTGTATGAAATTATTGGTAAGTGTTTTAGATTGGCATAGGAGAAAAATGATCACCCACTACTGAGTATTAGTGAGGATTAGTTCACCTCCTTAGTTGCGAGACTGCAACGTACATTGGTTTTGCGTCTGCTTAGGTAAATTACGTTGGATTTTGCTATGAATTTTTTTGTACGAATGAGGATGACTATCTTGTGTTGCTTATTTGCATTTTTAATGTACGTTTGGGACATGTTGGAGAATTTCAATGGTTATTTATATCTCCTTATGAATAATAGGGTGTATCATGAATTGCAGCTCCTATGTAGGGTTTACTGTTGGAATATTTCGGTTTATTTGTAGCAACCTTAGTAAGATGGGAAGGTTTTAGATATTTGTCACAAAATTGAACGGGTTAAACATCCACTGCATGGCATCAGGGTAGGATTTGTTCACTTTGTTGTTATAAGGTTGGTGACTTATATCTTCTTCGCGACTTGTTTGGCTAATCATGTTGAATGTTAGAAATTGTTTTGTGTTAGAGTATGGAAGGCTTTCATGTGATTCTTATTAATTTTCATATAGGTCATGTATTGATTAAAGACTGGAATAGCTACTTATTGTATGAGAGCAGCATTTCTAAGGTTTGTATGATCTTTGTATGTTTTCAGTTCTAGAATACGATTTTTATGGAATTATTTCAGTATAGTTGTCGTAAATGTAAAAATGCTTGCTAGATTTAGGTGATTTGCTGGATTTGGTCCTGTTATAGATTGGCTTTTGAGGAATATGGTCATGAGATGCGGTGTATTGGTGTAACGGTGTATTATTTCAATTTTTATTTGCTGCATATATATGGTAGCTATTTACAGCTACCAGGTTAATTATGTTGGAAATGCTTGGATTTTCGTACAGAACTGAAAGGCAAGGCTTCTTACTAATGTAGGTTCAGATGTTGTGGGATATCGGTGTATGACTAGTTGCACGTCCACTGCAGTCATTAGGAATATACAGTACTGGAAAAATTATTATGGATTTTTGAGATTTCCGGTATTTTTACATAAGAAGGTGAAATAAACACAATTTATGTAATGATAGATGATTTATTTCGTATTATTTATGCAGAACGAGTATTTCAGTAGTAAATTTGATCTCCTTTAGCAGGTTTCTAGTGATATCTGGCAATAATTAGCTGTCGGTCTATGGCAATGATCAATTCCATCACGTGGTCCACATGCTGCAGCCCACGTTTCGCTCAGTTCTAGTTCAGCTGTGGTCGGTGTAAGGTGTTTTTTGTGTTCTGATGACTTTCTAAGTGAATCTATGATGTAGTCGTTTAATTTTCATGTAGTAAATTTCATTTGAGGTGTAAATAATGTCTTTTTTCAATTCCAGGTCGAGATGGGTAAAGGGAAAGATATTAGTCCCCATAAAATTGGACAAATAGAAGTATATTTGAGTGAAACTACATTTGAACAG